>JAQZBX010000675.1:0-31159 GCA_029593785.1 Cabassous unicinctus | reverse complement strand
CACTTGGAGGTGGAGTGGACATCACCATACCAAAACCCCCATTGGATATTTTCGGGGCAGGGAGGGGAGAGGCAGTCGAAATACAGGGGTTTTTTGGGACTTGGGGGTTGTCATGTGTGGCATTGTGGCAACAGATGTAGGCCATTTTACATCAGCATATACCATGCAGAACTGTGTGGGAGAGAGGGTGGTCTATGATGTGAAATGCAGTCTATACTTGGTGGCAAAGCCCAGGATGTGTATATCCATTATGGGTGATGTTCCACACTGATGAAGGATGTTAGTGTGGGATGTTATGGGAGGTGTGGGAGGCGAGGAACATGGGAATCCTTGTAATTTCTGAGTAATAATTAGGTAATCTAAGCACCTTAAAAAAAAAATATATATATATATATAAAATAACCTTTATGTAAGAAAATACACATATATGCATATATATTTGTATATCATTTTACAAATAGTGGTATGTACTTTGAAAAATCTTGATTTTTATGAACAATAAAAAAAAAGAATGAGTTAGGAAATGTGCCTTCCTCTTCTAAATTTTTTCTTTTTTGGAAGACCTTAAGCAGGATTGGTGTTACTTCATTCTGGAATGTTTGATAGAATTCACTTGTGAAGCTGTCTGATCCTGGGTTCTTCTTAGTTGGGAGGTTTTTGATTACTGGGTCTATCTCTTTACTTGTAATTGGACTATTGAGTTAAAAAATTTATTGTTCAACAATGTAGGCTACTTGTGAGTTTCTAGGAATTTGTCCATTTCCTCTAAATTATCAATATTTTGGCATATAAATTTTAAAATTATCTTCTTATGATACTCCTTATTTCTGTGGGGTCAGTGGTGATATCACCTTCCTCATCTCTTATTTTGTGTATTTATATCTTTTCTCTTTTCTTCTTTGTTAGTGTAGCTAAGGGTTTGCCAATTTTATTGATATTCTCAAAGAACCAACTTTTGATTTTCTTTATTTTTTCTAGTGCTTTCTTATTTTCTATATTATTTAGTTCTACTCTAATCTTTGTTATTTCCTACTTTATACTTGTTTTGGGGTTGTTTTATTTTTGTTTATTCCAATTCCTCCAGGTGTGCAGTTAGGTCTTCAATTTTAGCTCTTTCTTCTTTTGTGATACTTGTATTTATGGCTATGAGTTTCCCTCTCAGTACAGCTTTTGCTGCATACCATAAGTTTTGGTATGTTGCGTTGTATTTCCATTCATTTCAAGTTAGTTACTCACTGCTTTGGAGATGTCTGCCTTGACCCACTGTTTGTCTAATAGTGTGTGATTAACTTCTACTTCTATGTGCTTAATATGGTTCTCTGTCCCTTACTGATTTCCAATTTCATTCCATTGTGATCTGAGAAATTACTTTGTATAATCTCAATCTTTCTTAATTCATTTAAATTTCTTTTGTGGCCTAGCATGTGTTCTATCTTGGAATATGATCCATGCGCACTTGAGAAGAATGTATATCCCATTGTATTTGGATGTAGTGTTCAGTATATATATATTAGGTCCAGATATTCTAATATATTAATCAAATTGTATGTTTCTTTATTAATTCTTTGTCAAAGTGTTCTTTCTAATGGTGATAATCATATATTAAATGCCCCCAATATAATTATACAAGCATTTATTTCTCCACTTAGTATATCCAGTGTTTTCCTCATGTAATTTGAGGTGCCCCTCTTAGGTGCATAAATGTTTATGATTATTCTTTCTTCTTCAATGATTACCCCTTTCACCAATATATCATGTCCATCTTGTCTCTTACAGTAGTTTTGCATTTAAAGTCTTATTTGTCTGATATTAGTATAGCCACTCCTCCACTTTTTTGGTTACTGTTTGGTTATAAGATTGTTTTCCAGGTGTTTACTTTCAGCCTCCTTGAATCCTTACGTCTAAGATGGGTTTCTTGCAGACAACATGTCTGCAAGACATGGTTGTATTTCCTAATCCATTCTCCCAATCTGCGTCTCTTGATTGATGAGTTTAATTCATTAACATTTAGAGCAATTACACTCAAGGAATTAATTACATAAGCCATATTTCCTGTGAGTTTATGTAGGTCATATGTTGTTTTTATTTCTCTTTTTGCATTTTATCTGTTCTTACACTCTCCTCCAGCTATCTCCCTCATGTTTTTTTATTTCCTTTCAACCTGCAGAACTACCTTTAGTATTTCTTGAAGGGCAAATTTCTTATTGATATTCTCTCTTGATTTCTGTTTATCTGTGAATATTTTGAACTCTCCATCATTTTTGAATTCTAGCTTTGCTAGAAAGAGAACTCATGGCTGGAAGATTTTTTCTTTTAGTACCTTAACTAATCCATACCACTGCCTTCTTACCTCCATGATATCAATATGAGAAATTGCCAATTAATTTTATTGAAATTTCCTTGTTTGTGTATCTATTCTCTTGCTGCTTTCAGTATTTTCTCTTTGTCTTGAGATTTGGATGGTTTGATGAGTATATGTCTTGGAATAGGACTGTTGAGATTTCTACTGTTTGGTGTGTGCTGTGCTTCCTGGACTTTTACATCCATCTCCCTCAATAGGGTTTGAAGTGTTCAACCATTAATTCCTCCAGCAGTCCTTCTGGCCCCTGTCCCTTCTCTTCTCCCTCTGGGATGCCTATAATGTGTATGTTTTCACCTTTTGCATTGCAGTTCAAATCCCTAATTCCCTGCTGGATTTTATCTATCTGTTCTACTATCTGTTTGATTTCAGATGTACCTTCTTCTACATCACTAATTATTTCCTCTGCCTGTTCAAATACACTGTTATGTGCTTCCATTTTCTTTTTGATTTCTTGGATTGTGCCATTAATCAACATCATATCTGTTATCTTTTAATGTATTTTTACATTTTCTTCAGTATGTTTTTCCAGTGTCTTCTTAATATCCTTACTCTCTTCCTTCACTGCATTAAGTTGTTCCATGGTATTTGTTTAGACAGCTTTGATTAGTTGTTCAATGTTCTGCACTTCTTCCTCATATTTAGTTTATTCATTGTACTGAGCCACGTTTTCTGTTTTCCTAGTATGGTTTATAATTTTTTCTTGCCCTCTGGTCATCTTTTTATCTTGATGGGTTTAATCAGTTGATTAGCTTATCTCTTTACTCTTGGGTTTTATTTAATTGCTGTTTTTTTGTGTGTAAGTTTTTTCTTTTACACTTTGTTTTCTTACTCTATTTTGTTGCAGCTGTCTATGTTCCTTTGGAGGAAAAAATAAAGGCCAGTAAAAGTGAAAGAGTTAAGAAAAATAAATGGATAATAGTAATAATAGTAGTAATTGTTATAATAGGAACCATTTAAAACCTTGGAAAATGAGTATTAGCTCATGTAAGCAGTGTAGGATAATAGGAATAGAAAAGTGGGGTATCAACATTGAAATGGGAAACCAAATAAAGAAATATATATAGACTGAGTTAAAAGGCCTATATGATGATAAGAGAGGGAAAGAAAATAGAAAAGAAAAAAAGAAAAAAAAATAATAAGGAAAAAAATCCAGGATAGATGAAGTAGAAATAAAAATCTGAAAAATTGGGGACTAAACTAAGAAAGATGGAATGAAAGAACAACAACAGAATCCAGAAGATAGAATAACGAGGGAAGGAAAAGAGATAGACTTGATACACAAAATCAGTATGTACAGAAAATGGGAAATCAAGGAAGAGGAAACACAGTAACCAAGAATCAAGCCTACAGAACATTGAGGAGTTTATCTTTTCATCGAGCTCCCTCCAATTCAATTCCTTGAAGCCTCTTACTTTGTGGGTTCCCAAAACAACTCACTCAGGCAGGATCTTACCCCCTCTCAGCTGTTTTTTGTGAGAGCGAATTTCTTATGTTCCTTTGAAAAACAAAATAATCAGGACCAGAGAAAAGGAAAGAGATAGGAATACAAAAAGTGTAATAGAATGGTAATAGTAAAAGGTAGGATACTAAATGTACAAGACCTAGGAAATTGAGAAATTAACACAAGTAAGAAGCACAGAAGAATAAGAATAGGAAAGTGGAATTGAAACAATGAAACAGGAAACAGAATAGAGAAACAAATATATAGAGTAAATTAAACTGGTGGCATGGTGAGAAGAGGGGAAAAGAAAACAGAGAAGAAAGAAAAAAAATTAAAACAAGAGTATTACAGAGAAAATGGTAGAGGGGGATAAATACAAACAAGAAAAATTGGAGACCATAAAAAGAGGTGGAATGAAAGAATAACTATTTTAAACAAAATATATAAAGATGAGGAGTGAAAAGAAGTAGCATAGGTAGAATAGATCACTAACCAAAAGAATAAAAGAAAGAAAAAGCAAAAGTAAACAAGCAGAGAAAGAAAGAGAAGAGATACAAAACGAGGAAGAAACAAGACAGCAGCAACTCTTTTTTTTTATAATTTTAAAGGAGATAGAAGCAAAAAAAAAAAATAATAAACACGGAAAACAGCCTGCTTTCTTAGACCTCTAAGGATAGACTCAGGCTGCTGGTGTCCCTCAATCACTCATCATGGAGCCTAAACTGTTTTTTTTTTTATTTTTTAAATAAGACATACATTTACAGCTAATACAAAGAAAATGTCAGTATGTTCCCTGTCATAAAGCCTCAGCTGGATACCTTATAACCTGGTGGATCTCTTTACAAGGAATAGCCAGGAATCAACCAGGGACCTCATATATGATAGGCAGGAATTCTCCCACTGAGCTATTCTCAGTCCTTGGTTTGACTTCCCTTTTAGAAAGTTTTCTGCCCCTTTTCCCTCGGGCAGGTTAGATCCACTGCAGTCAGCTTGAGTTGTTCGTGATTGCCCCCAGTCTCTGCTTCCTCTCTGATGTAATTTTTCTCTTTACTAAGGTGGCTGGCCTTAACAAATAACATGTGATGATCCCACTCCCCTCTCCTTGTCTATTCGGGATCACTTCTGATATTCAAGGGGGGCCTAGCTGGCTAAAGTCAATGCAAAAAATCTCTCTCCACTCTCCCAGACCCTTCCTCCTTGCAGGGAATCTACCATCACTCACCTGTTTGGAGCAGAGGGTCAGGGTCTCCACCTAGTCTGTGTGCCCTTTCCAGACACTGAGGTAAGCATCTCCCAATTATTCCTGTCTTCCCCATCTCTCCAATAACCTCTTAGATGATTCAGAGCACTTCCCATGGAGGTAGACATCTGCTCTGCACTCAGATACAATTTTCCAGAAGTTTTACCCTCACTTAATATTTCAGGGGTGGGGGAGGGGAGCCCTCACCAGCAGCCCAGAGTTTTAATAACTCACAATTACTTGTTTTGGCTTCTTCGTGTCTCTGACCCTAGCTCTTCTGGGAGTTGGTATGCGGTGCCCTGGTTTCCTGTGCCCCAAAGCAGATCCACAGAGCAGCCTCTGGCTTTTTCTTAGTTGTTTTACTGAGAGCTAAGATTTATATACCTAACTCATTGGCCATGTTTCCACAATCCCCCAGGTTCCCCAGAATAATTTTTTAATAACTATATGTGTTTCAAATATTTTCTGCCTGAGTGTAACTTGTTTATTTATTCTATTAGCAATCTAATTCTTACTGCACAACTTTTCATTTTGATAAATTTCAATTTATTATTAATGTTGCTGTTTAAGGATCGTATTTTCATATCATAAATAATAATTCCTTACATGTGCGAGGCCATGGAGATTTCCTCCTGTATTTTTTTCTGTATATTTTATGTTTTTTACTTTGTGTGTATTTTTATGATCTGCCATAAATGAGTTTTTGCATAAAGAGTGAGGTATAGATTAAAGTTCATGTTCTGTGGATATTGTTTGCTTGTGTGATATGAGTGTTCATAACCTAAGTTAAAGTATTCTTTTAATAAAATATAGTATCATGGATTATAAATTTTTATGAAATCATGTATTCATGGGTAGAATTTCTTAAATTACACATTTATGACTGAAAACATTTCTTAAATATCCTGTACTTGCACTAATAACTGAGCAAATCAATTGATCAAATTCATCATATATTCATTTGGCATATTATTGACAATATCTGGCATTTTGTTATAGCCTGGAGAATGAATGCTGGAAAGGACTACTAGCAAAAAGATAATTAATCCTAATTTGGTGACAAAGCATCCTCTTAGTGGGGGTAAGTCTTTCCCCAAACCCTTTTCAAGATTATTAAAGACTCCAATATCACATGCAAAAATTCTCATCACATACACTGTCACACACACACACACACAAACACAAACAAGTGCACACAATACCATCTTATTTCTAAAAAATTAAATAATCCATGAAAAAATAGCATATTAAATGAAGTCAAAGATAAGTATAATAAATTAGCCAGAGTTCATTGCCTTTGTAAGAAACAGAATGATTTTCCTTATATTCCAGAAAATTCCATTGATCTAAGAGAAAAAAATGATATTAGATTGGCTCCAGGATTTGAGACATCAACAAAGATATTACTGGTACCAAGTATGAACATTACTACCTTTATGCTATTTCCTAGTTATTGCCCTGGCTTTAGGATGGGTGTGGCTCAAGGAGAGATTCTCAATGTGATGGCCATGAAATCATTTGTTTGAGAAAAGAAAGATGTTTCATCAGGGAGAAGTTTCTATATAAATGGCAATCAAAGAACAGAGCTGAGAAAGGGTTATGTGATTTATAAGGTGTATGGTAAATGCCAATTAGAAGATTAATAATATTTTTTTGTAGAAAATAAATAACTTAAAGGATGTCAATAGGGGACTGATAATCTACTGGAATTCATTTTTCCCTGAGAGTCACTTGGGAGTATTTGTTAAAGTTTCTTGCCTTTCAGATTCACTTGTTTTGTTATTCATACATGCTTGTGAATGACATAAGTAGATGTTCCACATATGTGAGAAGTGTTTATATAGTCAAATAAAAAAAGGAGATAGTAGTGCATTCAATAAAGTAAGATTTTATTTAGATCTTATTTTGTCCTAGGCAAATTTCTAGACAAAAGGGAAATTCAAAGAAAATAAAGAAAGAAACAGCAGATTATATTGTGGCCCAGTCAAATTAGGAAAATACAGTTGAAAAAAAGTAAAGGCCTCTTCCATGAGATAGAGTAAAATTACATATGTGCAGCAATATAAATACAAGGGGAAAGAGGAAGTATAGTCCTACCTAGTTTATTGCACTTAAATTTGTTTCACAGACATTGCCTTTTTTAAAAAAATAAATTGAAGGTTTGCGGCAACCATGTATTGAGTAATTTTATCAGTGTAATTTTTCCAACAACATATGTCCACCTCATGTCTTTGTGTCAGATTTTGCTAATCCTTGAAATATTTCAAAACTTTTTTTCATTTTTCTTATATCTGTTATGGCTGTCTGTGGTCAGTGATCTTTGTTATTACTATTGTAATTGTTTTGGGCAACACCAAAACTGAACCCATACAAGACAGCAAATTTTTTTTGATAATAGTTGTGAGTTCTGACTGTTCCACCAGCTGCCATTTCCATCTCTGTCCTTCTCTTCAGGCTTCCCTAATCCCAGGATGCAACAAAATTGGAATCAAGCTCATTAATAATCCTAAAATGGCCTGTAAATATTAAAATGAAAGGAAGAGTTGCATGTTTCTCAATTTAAATCAAAAGATGGAAATGATTAAATTTACTGAGGAAGGCATGTCAAATGCCAAGATAAGCTGAAAGCTAGGCCTCTAATGCTAAACAAACTGTGGATGCAAAGGGCAAAGTTCTTAAGGAAATTAAAATTCTACTCTAGTGAACACAGGAAAGAAAAGAGAGCCAAAATACCTTATTTCTGATATGGGGGAAGTTTTGGTGGTCTGGATAGAAGGTCAAAGTGCCTCAACATTTCCTTAAGCCAAAATTTAATACAGATTGGGGGCTTAACTCTCTTTATGAAGGCTGAGAGTGGTAAGGCATCTTTAGAAAAAGGTTTGAAACCAGAAGAGGACGGTTCATGAGGTTAAGGAAAGACACCATATTTATTACATAAAAGTGCAATGTGAAAGAGCAAGTGCTGATGTAGAAGCTGCACCAAGTTAACCAGAAGGTCAATCTAAAATAATAGATGAAAATAGCTACATTAAACAACAGATTTTCAGTGTAGGTGAAACAACCTTATATTAGAAGAAGATGCCATTGAGAACTTTCATGGCTAGAGAGGAAAATGCAATGCATGGCTTCAAACATTCAAAGACAGGTTGACTCTCTTGTTAGGGGTTAATGCAGCTAGTGAATTTAACTTTGCCAATCTCATATGACATTCTGAAAATCCTAGGGTCCTTAAGAATTATACTAAGTGTATTCTGCCTGTGCTGTATAAATGGAAAAACAAAACATGAATGACTTCATATCTGTTGTCAAAATGGCTTGTTGAATATTGTAAGGACATTGTTGAAACCAACTACACAGAGAAGGTTCCTTTTAAAATGTTACTACTCATGGTCATTATACCTGGTCATCCAATAGCTCTGATGGAGGTAAAAAACAATAATGATGTTTCCTTGCCTGCTAATACACTTTCTGCCAGGAGTAATTTCAACTTTCAAGTCTTATTCTTTAAGAGATGCATTTCCTAGGATGATAGCTGGCATAAATCATGATTCTTCTTATAGATATTGGAAAAGAAAATTAAAATCCTTCTGGGAAGTATTCACCATTCTACATGCCATTGAAAACTTTCATGATTCTTGGGAGGAGGTTGAAATATCAACATTGAGAGGAATTTGGAAAAAGTTGATTCTTACCCTTATGCATAACTTTAAGGGGTTCATGACTTCAGAGGAATAAGTACCTGCATTTGAGGTGGAAATAGCAAGAGGTATTGAATTAGAAGTGGAACCTGAAGATGTGAAAGAACTGTTATAATCTCATGATAAAACTGTAACAGTTGAGGTGTTGCATTTCTATGGATGTGGAAAGGAAGTGGTTTCTTGAAATGGAATCCACTTCTTCTGAATATGTTATGAATATTGTTGAAATGACAACAAAGGATTTAGAATATTACATAAACTTATTTGATAAAACAGCAGCAGGATTTGAGAGGATTAACTTCAATTTTTAAAGAAATTCTACCGTGGATAAAATGCCACCAAACAGCATCACATACTACAGAGAAATCTTTCATAAAAGAGTCAATTGATGAAGAAAACTACATTGTTGCCTTATTTTAGGAAATTGACACAACCACACCAACCTCATCAACCATTACCTTGATCAGTCAGTAGCTATTGATATCAGCAGCCTAGACACTGAAGTCCCAACATCAGCAAAAATATTAGGACTGGCTGAGAGCTCAGATGATGGTTAGCATTTTTAGCAAAAAAAAACATTTTCTATTAAGGCATGTACATTTTTTAGACAAACGATAGAAAACAGTAAACATAAATTTTATTTGTGTTAGGAAACCAAAAATTGTGTGACTCACTATTGTGAAAAAATCACTTTATTGTGGTGGTCAGGAACCAATCCACAATATTCCTGATGTTGGACTGTATTTCTGGTATACTGATATATAGGCACCACATAAGTGAAGAGGTAGTGTGAATTATATGTAACACATGACCCTCAAATATAGGTGAAAAAGAATCTAAGTAGAAAGGTAGCAGAAAGAAAAAAGAAAAAAACTAGAGGTTAGAGATCAGACGCTTTGTTTGGAGACTATAGTGGGGTGAAACATAGCCAGCTTAAATAATCTAAGCAAAGGAAAACAAAAGAAAAAGGGTAGGGGAATAGAAAAGACAACATGGGTCTATTATGGAATATGTCATGGTAACATTTAACATATGGTAGGCAATATAATCTTACAACATAATTAGGAAACATAATATCCCAATTTCACACCTATTTCAAAAATGAGTGTACCCTAAACAGAGCAAATTGCCAGGGCTCATGGATAAAAATTGACTAGGTCAATGCTTGATGATGGTAAATTTGACCTGAAAACCTAAGATGATGATATTCCCCATCAACACTGCTAAATCACAGAGCAAGGACAAGAAACAGAAGAGTGGGTCTATCTGCTTAGTTTCCCAAAGCCCAAGAAGACAAATTCATTGACATTGTTCTTATTTTCTATGAGGTTAGTGTAAGCCCAGAGTATGTACTAGACACTTAATTTATCTGAAATCATATAGAACATAGTTTTAAACATTGAACAGCATTATTAACCTTGGTGTGATTTATAAAGAAAAATGATGTAGCTCATAGTGAATTTATCACAGGTCTTAATCATTTAAAACATTTTTAGATTAAGACATTTTATCACATCAAATGATATTTAATGAGAGCATATTATAACCCTAGAATTTTATAAATATTTTACCTGTTTTAAATCCCATAAAAATATTAAGAGTTACTATTATTATACTCATTTTATATAAGGGGCATTTAGGCATAGGTGGGTTCAATTAATTACACAATATCATTAAGACATAAAGTAGCAGACCCAAAATATGAACTTGTACTTGGTGCCAGATTCCACAGTTTGCTATGTTATCCACAGGCCAAATAGACACAGCCATTTTGTATCTCTGTAAAATAAATGGGGTTTTTCTGCATCTTTGCAGCTTACTACATGGACAAATATAAGGAATTTCCTCCCCTTTTCTTTCCCATGTATAAATTATCTGGAATCCTCAAATCATCCAAAAATTTCACCTAACCACTGAAACTAAATATTTACAGTTGAAATTTCAAATAAAGAATGGAAGCTTGCCTTTGGAGTCTTCACTTAATGTGGATAGCCAGACAGTACTGCACTTCAACTATTTGAATCTTCCACCCTCTTTCCGGACATGGTGGCAGTGATTTGTGTGTCCCAGATGCCTGTGGCTGAGGGAAAATTTGTCCAGCAGAGTGTGGGTCTCTTTACCAGAAACTGGAGATGCTTTGAGCAGAGAAACAAAGGACATTTTGTGTGGACTGTGAGACCTACCATATGGCAGCTTCCACCCCTGGCAGGCATGATCAGGCCGGGAAGCTGATGTATGTGATGCACAACTCAGAGTACCCTTTGAGTTGTTTTGCTCTCTTTGAGAATGGACCCTGCCTTATTGTTGACAACAGCTTGGATGTGCTCATGGTGAAGCTCAAGGACATTTTCCAGACTGTCAAGGCCAGCAAGATTGAGATGTAGGGTACCCGTTACCAGCACTGTGACATCCTAATGTAAGTGAGCACAGTCACAATGGGACACAGTGCCTGGGACATCTCTAAGGAGGTGGAGTATGGCCGCTGTGTGGTACCCTGTGGCTTTTGGAGCCTGCTTCTTGAATTCCTACAGTGATTTCTAGGCACCCACATGCCAGGAGCTCCTGCAGTGTTTGGAAATAGACATGATACAGCATGTGGCCCAGCAGATACCACGGTCCAGTACATGATACTCTTCAACAAGATCCTCAAACAGCAGCAGGTGCCAGTGGCTGGGATTCATTAGTGACTGACAACTCCTGTCATCAGGGTAACTCCACAGGAGTAGCAGGTGCTATATTTTCATGCCCCTTGACCCCAGAAACCCAGGACAGACATGGAGCCTTGTCTTTCTCCTCCAGTTCTTAGCAATGGCTTTTACTCTGGGGCCCTGGACTCTCTTTCCCTGACCCTACACACAGATCCAATGGCTGTCTTACACCAAGGCTTTTGGGATTTGGCCTGCCCTTAAGAGCAGTAATTATGAAGAGCAGAAAATTTTTGAACTTTACTGCTTTAAAGGGAAAGGTTGGTCTGGGGTGTCCCTGCCTAGCATTGGTGGGAAGAGTAATTTATATCACCAACTGTAGAGGATTTGGCTTAGCTTCAAAAGTGGCCAGCTGAAATTTACCTTTGGTCTCTATTGCTTTAGTAAAGGCCTCTTTCCTTAACTCAAAAACAAACAAACAAACAGAAAAAGAAACAAGGCTCTTAATCACATCTGAAAAATTACCTGAATTACTTACTTAAGATTCTAACCTAAAGCAGGTGCTCAGAGCAGCTCCCTGAAAATGATTTCCTGGGGATAAACACTTGTTTAGTAAAATGGGATTCCACCATTGTCATAAATTAATTGGTCTGCCAGCTGTTTTACCTATGTTAGACAAATAATAAGTATGAGAAAAAAAAACATGAATATTGGTATAAGTATCCTGGGCTCAAAATTCAACTTAGCATAGCACATATTCACAATTTGAGAGTATTGAAATATGCCCTCTGTGTATTTCAATTAATCTAATAAGTTAAAGAACATAATTTATCTAGGAATAAATTTGCAGTAGAACTATAGAAAATATCCTACAATAACTAGAGAACTGACATTATAGAAAGTCCAACTCTTGGTTTAGAATATTTCCCTAATTTTGGTGCAAACCTCAGTATCTCTTAACATTTGGTTCCAGTCTTGCTGTACCTACAGATTCCACATCAATTGGAAAACACAACTAAGTATGAAAAGATCCTTAAAGGCACTGACCAGAGATTAGTTATTGGGAATCCTCTTAAAAAGTAAAATCGTGCTAAATATTTCCTGGAACTATCTTCATATCATTTCATTTCTGGTCTTATTCTAATGTTTAAAATCTCCCTGAACTATGAGCAAATCCATTCTCTCTCTACCTGTTCCTCTTTCCCTCCCTCTCTCTCTTTGTCTCTGATTCTCTATCACTCTCTCTCTCTTCCCTTCTTCCTCCCCCTCTCACTCTGTCACAAATACACACACACATACACACACATACATGCACCTATACATAAACCTACACATAAACACATGCAAATAAATGCAGTTTTTTTGGAGATAATTTTGAGTATATCCTTTTCCAAACCTTCAGATTCTCTATGAAAAGCCTTTCCTCCCTTTGAAATTAAATCCTTAGAGAAAAAATTATGCTAGGAATTTTCTTCAAATATGTGTCAACTACATCTTGAAAGAAGACAAAAGATTGAGGTAAAAGAAGGAGAAAGAAGATGAAGAAGATTGGAGAAGACTGAAGAAACAGAAAATTGCTGAGAAGTAGGAATTATGACTTAGTTCATAAGATATTGATAGTATGAAATCCCAACAATGGCAAATATATCTGTTTCCTCAGATTCTTTAAATATTTATCATATCTATTATAAAGAAAATGTTGTAAAAGTGAAAATCATAAGTTTAATTTTCTGATGGATATAGAGTAAAATGTCAAAATGCCATAATTTAAGCAAAACTATATTACAGGCACATTATTAGTTATTTACATATGTCCATTAATTTGTCTTCAGTACCACCTGGTGGTACTGAATATGTTTATTACAAATAAAACCCAAGTTTACACAAATGCTAAGGGAAAGTCTCAATCTGTGAATGATTCTAAAGTTCAAACATTTTTCACTTTGCTTAAATATTTTCTCTCAAATACAAATTCAGCTAAATACCTTAATTTTTCCCAAATATTCCTATCCATATTTTCTGAATGGAATCTCCTGATAATAGCTAACAAGAATGTATTCCAAAGGAAAGTAAACTTACAAATTCAGAAATACTAAGGTCAAATTTCTCAAAACAAAGAGGTAATTGAAGCCCCAATGATTTTAACCCAAAACTTTTCTTTTTAATTGGTGAATACTAACTATCATGTTCACTTCTTCTACAGCAATTTAGTCTTCTTTTTCCATGGGTTTCTTCAGACTGTTTTCCTGTATATTTCTTGATTGTGCAATGAAACAAGCAAATTGATGTGGACAGCTTCTTTCTCTTACTAGATTTTTCCCTCAAAAAGAATGTTTTAGGATTCCCTTGCTTATTAAATCTTAAATTAAAAGGCACAAGAAGGATAAGAGGGAAAAATCTCACATGTGCTTTTTGAAGCAGTGAAATATATGTACTTATAATTACAGAAGTAAAACTAGCACTATTATAATGGTCATATGGAATGCTTTAAGGATTTTACTCTTGCATTCATTTCTTCAAGGTCATCATATAATAGGTTTAGGAGTACTGTTATGTTATGAGACTGATGAAATAAAATGGATATCTTATTTTCCTTCTGTCCTCTATCGTAGACTAATCTCAAAGAATATATTTTTTTACCATGTTATATTATATATACTTAAGAAATGTTGACTTCTTTATCATCTAACTTCATTTATATATTAATTGAGTTTCAAAAGAGCATTAAAATTTTCTTCAGCAACACAAAACTGTTGCCATTATGATGGAGATTATAAGACATTTTGAAAAATTTACGTATACCCATTTGGATGTTTAAAGCCATATGAACTGTTTTGCTTACTAAGTATCAGTCATTATTATGGTAATAGAATTAGGAAATTCCAAAATGCAAAATCAAATTTTATTATATTAGCTTTTGTTTTTTATATGATTTTCTTAATTTTTCCCCCTGGGATGGGAGAGAAGGACAATTCCATTAGAATCTAAATGGAACAAGTTTGAGTTAATCTTATCCCTTCATTCAGAGGAAACTATCCACATGAGTCCAGGCAAGGTCTCTCATATTTATTTTATTTTATGATTTTTCCCCTTTTCTCATGCATTTCCAGTACTCATCACCTTGGCACACATTATACTCAATGTGTCTGGAGAAAAAGAATTGACAGGATATATATATATATATATGTTTGTGTGTATGTGTGTCTGTGTATAAATATATATGTGTATGTGCAAATATATTTTATATATGTAAATATATGTGTGTATATAAATATACATAAATATTTTGAAATTGTTTAGTAGGAATTTCCTTCTGTAACTGTCTGGATTGGCAAATAAAATTCCATTGGTTGGGCCACAACTTGGGAACTCTGAGGAAGATTTTGATAAATTCTCTGGTAGAAGCTGGCTTCAGAAGAGAAAGAAATTCTTCTTTCTTATTGTTGAATTCATATGTCCTTACTTTAAGGCCTTTAAATGTTTGGGTGAGTCTTCTCTCATTACTGAAGGCAATATAATTTGTTGCTTGAAGATGTAATCAGCCATAGATGAAATCTATTTATTAATGATTTAAATCCATAAAATACCCTCACAGTAAGGAAATTCTGGTCAGTGTTTGTGCAAACAACTGGACAACATAAACTAGCCAAGTTGACACATGACATATCACAAGCTAACACATGTCAGTTTTCAACACTTATTAGCGCCTCAGATACTGCATATCCTTGTGGTATTCTTGCTATTGTCCACATCTTTGAAAATATTCTCTTGTTTTATACTCTTATTCATTTATCGCATCTGAATTTGTCCTATGCTTGCTCTAAGACCCAGACTGACACAACCACTTAATAATATTGCTTCAATATATATGTAGCAAAACTGGGGAAAAAAGGTAAATTCACGTTTCCAATGGAACATTAAAACTCATTTATGTTTATTCATAAAGCAAGGAAAAGTAAGAAATATAACATAAAATAACATAGTTCAAACCTGCAAATATAATTGTATATTTATACATCCAACAATTAAGAAAAACATATTCCTACATACAGAGATAAAATATTTGTAAAATACTTATTAGAGTGTTAAAAAAAAAAGCCTTAATAAATTTTAAAGAAGAGACATTTTACAGAACTGTGAATTTAAGGTAGAAGTCAACAATAAATTTGTATATATTTGGGTATTTAACGGATCATTGTTAAATGTTTTTAAAGACTAAAGAATCTTAGAAAAATAATTAAAGATCTTGAATTGAATGATAATGAACTGGTTTCAGTTCTGATATCTAAATAGCTTGGATTGGATTCAGTCTCAGCCTCTGAACAAGAAAAAAAATATGTAAAATAAATACAACAAATCTTAGACTTCTTAGACAATTGAGGTTCCATGGAAAATTATCTCCTCAAAAACTGAAAAGATGGGCAGATGCAAGCAATCATTTTCCTAACACAGAAACCAAAGGATCTGGGACCAGCCTGGGGAATAAACTATGGACTAGAGTAGAATCACTGCTATTCTACAATACAGTTAATGTTATTCTAGCAATGGAAGAAGTCAGACCATTGCTATGGAGGCAGTGGGCACTGGAGGTGCTGAGGACAGGGAGAGAGAAAACCAGTTGTAATATTGGGGCATTTTTAGGACTTGGGAATTGTCTTGAATGACATTACAATGACAACTATAAGACATTACACATATTGCCATAACCTACACAATTTTGTGGGAGAGAGCGTTAAGTACAATGTAAACTGCAATCCACTGTTAGTGACAATATTCCAAAATGTTTTCATCAATTGTAACAAATATACCCCAGTAATGAAGAATGTTAATGTGGGGAAATTTGGGAGATGTAGGGATTGGGACATATGGGAATCCCCTATATTTTTATGTAACATTTATGTAATCCTAGGATCTTTTTTAAAATAAAAAATATATTTTAAAAAATTAAGAATCTTTTAGAAACCAGAAAAAAGAAAAATGGGAGTGAGGTAAATGAGGAATTGCTGGAGTCCAAACATGGGACAGCTTAAAAGACAAAATTTCCTGGGGTTAAATCTTAGGGGCACCCACAATACTTGAGTCTTATCTACAGAAACCCAATCTGATTTCTGCTCTGAATATCAGAGAACAATACGCTTTTGTTTCCAGTAGTGGAGGGGAAAAGTGACAATTTTGAACTAAAACAAAAGCAGTGCATTCTCATTAACAATCTCCTACCCTAATTTACCATTGCCTAACCAAAGAGGTTTTTTCCAGATTAACCTGATTGGGGGAATGTAAATATAAGATTTCTGTCGTTCCTTCTCCACATCAACACTTTCTGTCATCAATCTTTAATTGTAGACATTCAAGTGGTATTTGCACTTACATGACTCAATTATTATTATATATTATTTGCTAACTTTAATTCACCCATGTTGAATTTTGTGTTCAAAACATTGGTTCATTTTTAATTGGGTTGTATAATTTTTTATTGTGCTCCATTTAATGGGGGGATCAAATTTTTTCTAATTCATATGTAATACATGTTTATAACTTCTAAATAGTAGTTCTTTGATGATTATATAGTTTTCAAATATATTATCTTAGAGCATAATTTATTTTTTTCCTTCTATTTACAATTTCTTTATTGTAACAAAATTGTTCACCATTTTAAAATTCATTTATCATGCCTTTTCTATTCCGTATAATAGTTTTGTATTGACTCTAACATTTCTTTGTCTAATCCAAGGACGTAATGATTTTCTTCTAAGTTTCATTCTAAATACTTCATATTTTATATTTTATGTAGAAATCTATCATCCATTTTGAATTAATGTACACATAATGTGTGATGTACAGATCAATGTTAATTTGTTGTGTGTATGTATTCCCAGTTGTTCCATCAACATTTGTTGAAAACACTGTCATTTCCCCAAGGAATTACTTACAATTCTTTGCTTAGATTTAGAGATCATGTATGTGTAGATCTAATTGTGAACTCTTCACAGGGTTTGACTGTTTTAGTTGTATATCTTTATGAATTACCAGAATTATTTTATTCGTGTTGGTTTATTCGATACCTTGAAATCAAGAAGTGTAAATTTTCAAATTCATTCTCTTATAAATTTGTGTGAGGTGACCCAAATGCTTTACATTTCCATAAAACATTATAATTTGTCCTAAAATTCTAAAAATAAAATCCAGTTTGAGTTTTAGGGGGAAGATAACATGGAATCTAGGAATTAATTTTGTAGGTATTACAAGTGACATCTGAAAAAAGTTGAGTTGGATCCAAGATGAGGGAGTACGGGGCAGCAGGCTGCACCCAACCTCCAGAAGCAGTGGGAAGACTGGTAGGCTTATTAAGCATAGAGGAACTCTCATGGCTCTGAGGAAGAGTGGATAGCCAGTGAGGGGGTACCTAGTTAAGCACCAAGGGAGTGGTAAGATCATAAGGTGACCAGTGTGGGCAGATAACATGGAGGGGCATAGCTGGATGCCTGTGGCCTGAGATGAAAGTCCAGAGATTTTGTTTATGTACTTTTTTCTTTCCTCTTTATGATACTCATGGAGTGATGACACCAAAGAGCAAAAGGCTGGTGCAGATGATTGGCAAGAAGGAACCTAACCAGACACCAGTGGCTTGAGAGGGAAGTCCAGTTTTTTTTTCTCTCTCTCCTTTTCCAGGTGCTCAGGGAGCACCAGGGCCATGGAGCAATAGGTGGGAATGTGCAGCTGACAAGGAGAATTCTAGCTGAACACCAGTTGCCTAAGAGCGTTACCTGGAATTTCCTTCTTTCCTTCCTTCCTTCCTTCCTTCCTTCCTTCCTTCCTTCCTTCCTTCCTTCCTTCCTTCTTTCCTTCCTTCCTTCCTTCCTTCCTTCCTTCTTTTTTCTTTCTTTTTTCTCTTCCTTTTATTCTTTTTGCCCCTTTTCATTTCCTTTTTTCCTATTTTATCTTTTTTACTTGTATTTTATTCAGTTAAAGAGAGGCATATTTAAAGATTTAGAATAATTGGAACTAACTGTCAAAGAAGAACCTTCACATAAAGACAAATAAAAATAAAACCTTATGCAACAGGAAACTATCAAACAGAGTAAACTCACAAAGATAAATACAGGTTTGATGTCAGAAAAAATTACAAGCCGTAATAAGAAATAGAAGGCATGTCACACTCAAAGTAATAACCTAAAAACCCACGGGAGATATATAATTTTGAACAAATAAATAAAGATTTTCACAGAAATCTTCAAAAAAAAGGAGACGAAGGGAAAAATAAAGGATTTTGTGAAGAACTTGGTGAACATTCAGGAGAAATTGTAAACATATATTAAAAAAGAAATCTTATGTTAATGAAAGCTACAATAAAAGACATTAAAAATACAGTAGAATCACACAAAAGCAGATTCAAACAGGAAGAGAAAAGAATCAGTGAATTGGAAGATAGCATATAAGCAAATGCACAAATAGAACAGCTGTAGAAAAATATGGAAAAAATGAGCAGGAACTCAGGGAATTGAATGAAAACACGAAAAGCACAAGCATACACATTATGGGTATCCCAAAGTGACACTAGAAAGGCAAGGATATAGAGGAAGTGTTTGAAAAAAATGGCTGAAACTTTTCCATTTTTATGAGGGACATGAATGTACATTTTCACAAATGGCATTGCCATTACTGTAAACTCAGTAATTGCTTCAGCCATTATAGCTTTAGGCTTATATATGCTATTTCTTATGTTTGCTTCCCTTTTGTTAATGGATTAAAGGCCACAATTAAGAGACAGATTGGCATAATGGATAGAAATATGATCTATATGCTATGCATAAGAGATTCACGCTAGACCGAAGGAAGCAAATAGGTGCAACTGAAGGTTGGAAAATGATTTTTCTACAAAAAGAGTAACCAAAAAAAGAACTGGGTAGATATACTAATATTGAAGAAAATAGATTTTAAATGTAAAATTGTTGTAAGAGTCAAGGAAGGACTCTATATTCTAAAAAAGGGGGCACTCTACCAAGAAGAAATACAATCATAAATATTTATGCATCATACCATGATGTCCTGAAATACATGAGGCAAACACTGGCAAAAGTGAAGGAAGAAATAGGCACCTCTAGAGTCATAATAAGGCCCTTCAATACACCACTTTCAGCAAAAGACAGAACATCTGGACAGAGGATCAATAAAAAACAGAGATCATGAATAATATATTAAAGAAACTAGATCAAATGATACATACATAACAGTGCACCTTCAAAGAGCAGGATATACTGTCTTCTCAAACACTCATGGATCATTCTTCAGGATAAATCATATATTAGGTCATAGAATAAGTCTCAAAGAATTTATAAAGATTTAAATTATACAAACCACTTTCTCTGACCACAAGGGAATGAAGCTGGAAAACTATAATGGGCAAAGAACTAGAAAATTCACAAATATATGCAATTTAAACAATAGATTCTAACATTCAGTGGGTCAAGGAGTAAATTGCATGAGAAATCAGTAATTATTTTGAGGCAAATGAAAATGAGGACATAACATATCAAAACTCACGAGATGTAATTAAGTCAGTATATAGAGGGAAATTTATAGCCCTCAATGCCTACATTAAAAAAAGAAGAAAGAACTAAAATCAAAGACTGTATCTGCACACCTGGAGGAACCAGAAAAAGAACAGCAAACTAATTCCAAAGCAAGAACAATAAGATAAATATCAGGGATTAGAGCAGAATTAAATGAAATTGAGAAAAAAATAGAAAGAGTTAACAAAACCAAAAATCTGTTTTTTCAGAGGATTCATAAAATTGACAAATCCTTAGTTAGACTAAGAAAAAAAGAGAGAAGAAGCAAATAAAATCAGAAGTGAGATAAGGGACATAATCACTGACCCCACAGAAATAAAAAGGATAATAAAAGGATATGCTGAAAAAGTGTATGCCAAAAAATTGGACAATTTAGATGAAATAGATATATTTCTAGAAACACACAAACAACCTACCTTGATGAAAAAAGTAATAGAAGACATCTACAGACCAATTATAAGAAATAAGATTGAATCAGTCATCAAAAACCTCCAATTAAATAAAGGCCCAGTACCAGATGGTTTCACAGATGAATTCTACATATTATTTCAAAAAGAACTAATACCAATCTGCTGAAAGTCTTCAAAAAATTTCAAGAGATGTGAAAATTGCCTGACTCATTCTATGAATCCAACATCACCCTAGTACCAAAACACATAAAGATCCCACAAGAAAAGAATATTACCAATCCATCTCTAATGAACTTAGATGAAAAAATCCTCAAAAAAATATTTGCAATTTGAATCCAACAACATATAAAATGAATTATACAACCAGATCAAATGGGTTTTACCCCACATGTGTAAAGATGGTTCAATATAAGAGAAGCAATTATTGTAAAACACCACATAAACAGATTGAGGGAGAAAAATCACATGATCATCTCTAGCAATGCATAAATGTTATCTGACAAAATTCAGCATTCTTTCTTGACAAAAATTCTTCAAATGATAGAAATAGAAGGAATATTCCTCAACATGGCCATTTAATGAAAATATCAGAACATAGAGTAAAATATTATTTTTTGCACTTGTAAATAAAAGAGATAATCTAAGAGACATTTAGTAAAATCAAAATGTTCTAGAAAATTTGATAATTAGAGAACAAAGAATCACCTGTTTATAATTATGATTGCTTTTAAATATCTAAGATATATTGTGATAACCAAGGGTTTTCTCATGTCTCTAAGAATATTAAAATAGCCGAGAAGTGTCTAAATGTTCCCTATCAATGGATAAGTAGGGACAGATATAGGCTTGAGGAAAGAAGAAAAAGAATAAAATTGAAAGAGTTTGACCAAGGCAAAAATTCATAAAGAACTGGTTCATTCACAGTTTACTTTCTCCTCCATTTTTGCTTTTGCCACCTCCAACTGCCCTAAAATTTTTTTTCCATATTTTTTTTTAATTTTTAAAGATGTTTTAGATTACATAAATGTTTCCTAAAAAAATATAAGGGATTCCCATATACTCCATCCCCTGCCCCTCCAATATTTTCCACATTAACAGCTTTCTTCACTAGTGTGGTACATTTGTTACAATTGATGAACACATATTGAAGTATTGCTACTAACCATGGACTATAGTTTACATTATACTTTATATTCTGTCTCACACAATTGTGTAGGCTATGATAAAATATATAATGGCCTGTATTCATCATTACAATGTCTTGCAGGACAATTCCAATGCCCTGAAAATGCCCCCATATTGCACCTATTCTTCCCGCTCCCATCCCTCAGAACCCCTGGTGACCACAACATTTTTTCCAATGATAAGAGTTATTCCATTGCTAGACTAATAAGTCAGTAGTAGAATAATAATGTCTACTCTTGAACATTGTTCCTTCCCCAATCTTGAGAATTTTGGGATGGTGAGGCCCACTCTGCTTCTCTTTGAGAAGGAGCCAAGATCAAATGAGGCAGAAGAGCCATGTGTAGGTTACCTGTAAATGAGTCTAACTCTGTTATACTGGGAAGCATAAATTCCAAAGTAAGGCCCATTAACAAGGTGCTGAATTCCTGAGCTGTCTGTCCTGCTTATAGATTTTATATGTCTCTAGAGCCCTCAGGAGCCCGGCTATATGAGGCACTGTTTAATGTGGCACTCAATGAGATACTGCTGAGACTTGCATAAGTGTAACCTCTGGAATGAGCTCCTGACTTACTTTGATATCTAACTTCTAAGCTTCTGTCAGCCTGGTGATTTCTGACAATGTTGCAGCTTAAATAATATGCTTGTGTAATATGAGTGCTTTCAAGCTGAGTTATGGTATTGTTTTAGTCAGCCAAAGGGGTGCTAATGTGAAATACCAAAAATGGGTTGGTCTTTACAAAGGGTATTTATTTGCGGTAGAAGTCCACAGATACCAGGCCATAAAAGGTTATGTTTCTTCTCTCACCACAGTCCATTGCCACGTGTTAGAGCGACAGCTGCCGACGTTTGCCAGGGATCAGGCTTCTGGGGTTCCTCTCTTCCCGGGCCTGCATTTCTCTCCGGGATTAGCTCCTGTTTCCTCCATAAGGTCAGCTGTAGAAGATCAGGTGAACGGCTTCCTTCTCTTCTCCCCGGGCCTTCTTTCCAACATCAAACTGATTCTCAAAAGATGGCTTCATCTCTGTTCTTGCCATGCCTTATATATTTGATTCCCCACCCACCAAAAGTTGGGGCTCAATGCCCCACTGACATGGCCCAGTCAACGCCCTAATCATAATTTTATCATGTCCAGAGTAACAGATTAGTTTACAAGCATGATCCAATTATATTTTTGGAATTCATAATTACATCAAATTCCCAAATGGATATATTCCACCCTCTGAATTCCAAAAGTACATTACAGTATTCAAAAAAACTTAAATCAGTAACAATGCAAGCACAAAATCATATCATAATAATTTTAAAGAAATGCCGTTCATCTTCAGGCAAAATCTCATCTGCTGTAGACCTCTGAAACAAAAAATCATTTAACTGCTTCCAATACACAAATGGAAACACAAAGGATAAATATTTTCATTACCATAAGGAGAAAATGGCATGTTAAACATGAGTCATGGATTCTCTACATTTCAGTAAACCTGCAGGGCATTCTCCATTCAATTTCAAAGTCTGAGAGTCATTCTTAAGAAGATGGTTTCTTCTCCTTGGTGCCACTAGGGGACCCACCTTTTCCACAGGTTTGCCCAATTGCTGCTTTCTTGGTTCCACCCTCTTCAAGCATCTGGGTGTTGACCAAGCTCCAGACCTCACCCTTCAAGGGTGTTGGGGTGATTGCCACACCTTACCCAATCTTTGGGTTAGAGTCTTAGCCCCCCTAGTACAGTGAGGTGAAGACATTCCCCCTAACCTTTGGCATACAGGTTCAACCCTCTCAGATCAACGAGTTGACCACCTGGCCTTCCCTAACACTTGGCATGCAGGTTCAACCCTCTCAGAGCAATGGGTTGACCACTTAATCTTCTCTAATCCATGGGCGACAGGTACACCTCTCTCAGACCTGTGGGGTGATGACCTTAACCACCCTAATCTTTGAGGAATGTGCTCCAGCCTCCCTGAAACCTGGGATGGCAGAAATCTCCCAGAACATAGGGTGGGGACATCCACCTTCTTCAACTGATGGTGTAAACTCACCCTCTCTGCACCATAGGGCATTAAAACTTTCTCAGAAAATTGGGTATGAACATCCACCCTCTTCAACTGTAGGGGCAAACTCACCCTCTCTGTTCACATGGGTGGGGCTCCTCTCTTGGCCCAAGGAGATGGCTTAATTCCAGATCTCTGCTTCCATGGTTTTCTTCTTAAAGCTGATTCATGCTCCTTTCCATATCCTCTTTTGTCCAAGCTGACAACGGTTTTGTTCATACAGCTCTCTCAAAAACTTTATTGGTTTAGCATGCAGGAAGCAAGGGTCCATGCCATCAGACAGTAAGGCTTTCCACAAGTCTTTCCAAGATAACTGCATTGTCAATTCTGAGTTATGGGTTCCAAGTTTAGTAAAGTCTTCAAATAGGGCGTTTTCATCTGGGAATTTGATTTCCAGAAACTTGGAAGTTCCAGAATCAGGTTCTGTTTTCTTTGTGCCCAAAAGATCAGTCCTTAGTGTATTTCACTTATCTAGTATTTTGCTATAAGCAGCAAGGAGAAGCCAAGCCAGAATCTCTGAGTTTAGCTTGGAAAGTTCTTCAGCTAAATGCTCTGGTTCACCATTTTCAAATTCTGTCTTCCATATAACACCAGGAGTTAATCTTGCTAAGTTCTCTGCAACTTTAAAACATGGATCACCTTTCCTCCAGTGTCCAATAAGAGCTTCATCATTTACTTCTAAGGCATCATAGAAAGTCTCTTTATTGTCCATATTTTTATCAATGGTTTATTCAAAGTGATCTAGGCCTTTTCCATCAAGCATTTCACATTTCCTCCAAAAAATACCTCTTACCCATTTATAAAACCATTCCAACATTTTGGTAATTACAAAAGCACTTCCCTATTCCTCGGTACCAAATTTTGTTTTAGGAAACAAAAGGGGTGCTAATGTGAAATACCAAAAATGGGTTGGTCTTTATAAAGGGTATTTATTTGGGTAGAAGTCCACAGATACCAGGCCATAAAGCGTTATGTTTCTTCTCTCACCACGGTCCATTGCCACGTGTTAGAGCAAGACAGCTGCTGACGTTTCCCAGGGTTCAGGCTTCTGGGGTTCCTCTCTCTTCCTGGGGCTGCATTTCTCTCTGGGCTTAGCTCCTGTTTCCTCCACAAGGTCAGCTGTAGAAGATCAGGTGAATGGCTTGCCTCTCTTCTCCTGGTGCCTTCTTTACAACATCAAACTACTTCTCAAAAGACTGCTTCAACTCTGTTGTTCCAATGCCTTTTATATTTGATTCCCCACCGACCAAGAGGTGGGGCTCAACCTCCTACTGATGTGGTCCAGTCAACACCCTAATCAAAACTTGAACATGCCCAGATTAACAGATCAGTTTACAAGCATGATCCAATTATATTTTTGGAATTCATAATTACATCAAATTCCCAAAAAGATACATGTATCTTTGTTAAAAATTTTTATGATGGACTTTAAATTTCTAAAAATTACATTAATTGATAGAATCTTGTAAATTACATGTTTATGACCTAAAATAGTTTTTAAATTTCTTATGCTTATACTCATATGCTTAGCAAGTCAATTACTCAAATTCATCATACATTGATTTGTCATTTTTTCCAACATCGATCTTTGCTTAAAGTTTGGAAAATGAATGCTAAAAAGGACTTCTAGCAAATAGATAATTTCAGTTCAAGATTTTTGGGTGTGGGCCTAATAAATAATTTCATCACATTTTCAACCATTAAATTGGGTGGGACCTTTAAAAACAAATCAAAACTAATTATGATAAAATATTCAATATTAATCACAAAGCATTCTATCTGATGGCATAGGTCTTTTCCTGTATGCTCCTCAAAACTCAGAGTCTCCCATGTTAAATGAGGAACTTAACTGATAAATGTTTTATGTTTTCTAACTGTTTCACCAACCATCAACTCAATTCCCATCTCTCCCCCTCTCCTGGAGCCTCACTACTCCCTGAGACACATCAATATTAAAAGTAGACCAATTAATAAACCTCTAATGGTCACTACGGGTTCTAGTGAAAAGAAGAGCTGCATGTCTCTCACTTTAATTAAAAAACTAGAAATGATTAAGCTTACTAAGGAAGGCATACTGAAAGCTGAGATTGGACAAAATCTTATACCAAAGAGTTAGTCAAGTTGTGAATGCCAAGGAAACATTCTTGATAGACATTAACAGTGCTATTTTAGTGAACACATGAATGATAAGAAAGTAAAACAATCTTATTGCTGATATAACAAAAATTTCAATGTTCTGGATAGATGATCAACGCAGCCACAACATTTCCTGAATCTGAAGCTTAGTCCATAGAAAGACCATAACTTTCTTCAATTCTGTCAGGGCTGAGAGAGGTAAGGAAGCTGCAGAAAAAAAGTTTGAAGCTAGCAGATATTGGTTCATGAGATTTAAGGAAAGAAGCCATGTCCATACCATAAAAAGTACAAGATGAAGGAGCCTTATATTGGAAGAAAATATCATGGAGGACTTTGATGGATAGAGTAGACACTGCTTGGCTTCAAAGCTTCAAAGGACAGTTTGATACTCTTGTTATGGGCTAATGCTCCTTGTGACTTTAAGATTAAACCAATGTTCACTTACTATTCTGTAAATCCTAGGGCCCTTAAGAATTAAGTTAAATCTACTCTAACTGTGTGCTATAATTGGAAAAGCAACACCTGGGGAACAGCATATCTGTTTACAACATGACTTACATAATATTTTAACCCCATTATTGAGACATACTGTTCAGAATGATGAATCCTTTACATGTTACTGCTTACTGGCAATTCAGTTGGTCACCCAGTAGCTTTCATGGGGATGTACAATGAGATTATTGTTGTTTTCATGCTTGCAAATACAGCATCCATTCTGCATCTCTTGGACTAGGAGTGATTTTGACTTTCCGGTGTTTTCATTTATCAAATACATTTTGGATGGCTCTAGCTGACACAGAGAGTGATTCTTCTGATGGATCAGAACAAAGTAAATTGAAAACCTTCTGGAAAGTAGTCAATTCTAGGAAAGTAATTTCTTTTGTGATTCATGGGAGGTAGTCAAGCATCAACATTAGCAGCAGTTTGGAAGAAGTTGATTCCTATCCGAATGGATGACCTTGAATGGTTCAAGACTTTAGTGGAGGAAGTAACTGTAGATTTGGTGAAAATAGGAAGTTAAATAGAATTAGAAATTTAGCTCAAAGACATGAATGTTTGGCTGCAATCTCATGATAATACATCAATGGAATGGATAAGGAGTTGCTTCTTAGGGATGAGCAAAGCAATGTGGTCTCTTGAGATGGAACGTACTCCTGGTGAAGATATTGTGAATATTGCTGAAAGGACAACAAAGGATTTAGAATATTATGTAAACTCAGTTTATAAAGAAGTCACAGTGTATGAGAATATTAACTTCAATTTTGAAAGATGTCCTACTGTGGGCCAATTGCATCAAATAGCATCACATACTAAAGAGAAAACTATCGTGAAAAAGTTAATCAATGCAGCAAATTTCACAGTTGTTTTATTTTAAGAAATTGACACAGACACACCAAACTTCAGGTACGCTCACCCTGATAAATGAGTAGCCATCAACATCAAAGCACGACTCAACACCAGCAAAAAGTTTAGGATTTCTGGAGGTTCAGATGTTAGTTAGCATTTTTAGTAATAAAGTATTTTTAATTAATGTATGTACATGTTTTTCTGAAATAAAGTTATCTCACATATAATAGACTACAGTAGTGTGTAAACATAACTTTATATACACTGGGAAACCAAAAAGTGTGTAATTTGCTTTTCTGTGATATTTGCTTTATTGCAGTGGTCTGGAACAAAACCCACAATATCTCCATAGTATGCTTGTAATTCTGGTCCGTTGATGAGTATGCAAAATTCTCCTGGATCATTTAATACAATAATTACTGTGAATTATGCATAAGCCATGACCCTCAAATATAGGGGAAAGGGCATTCTAAGTAGAGAAGATAGCATAAAATACAACCTGGAATTGAGAGATCAGACTGTCTGGAGAATGTAGAGGAGTGCAGTATATTTGCTTAAATCATCTAAACAAAGGAAAACAAAAGAGAAAAGGTAGGGAAATAGAAAAGACATCACACAGATGTCCTTGACATGAAAAGTCTATTATATTTTGCAACATTGTATTTTTTTAATGCAGTAATCTCTATGATGATCAAACTGGACATGAGCCAATTTCAGGAGATTTCTGATTATCAGGAGAGGAGGTTCTAAACTATTCCAAGGAAAATAGACTTTCTTTTAAATTTCTAAAGAGGGGAGTGTCAGGATTAAAGATACCATTTAGAGAGATATTTTTTGTGTTCTTCAAATACAAGTGTTCACAGCGGGAACAATTTAGACCCTTTAAAGTGAAGGTTGCTACATGAGTAATAATAATATGTTCTTTATACTTTTGTAATGTCAGAAGTTTTTTTAATCCAACTCCCAAGGAAAGCTTAATTTCATTTTACAATGATGTGAATAATAGCTATACAAGGGACACAGCATCGGAATCACAAAGAATTTCACCTTATTAACTTTAATTCCCAAGGTATCATTTGAGACTATAACATTTACAAGGCAATTTTTATCTCCAGATTTCTTTGTACAGATGAAAGGATTCATCAGAGGGGAAATCACAGTATAAAACACAGAGATTTCCTTATCTATGTTCTCACCATGAGTAGGTAGGATGTATAGACAGATAGATAGATAGACAGATCAATCGATCGATCGATCGATAGATAGATATAGATAGATACAGGGCACAAAAAACAACATTACAAAAATTATGTGAGAGCTACAGTTTGATAGAGCTTTGTGTCATGCTGCAGAGGTGTGTGTCCTAAGATTGTACAATATGCTTATATAAGATGCCACCAGGACAGGGAAAATTAAAACCCCTGAAATCCTTGAATGAATAATAACTAAGACACTAAAAATATGTATATCTTTGCAGACCATTTTCAAAAGAGGCTTGACATCACACATAGAGTGATTGATTTGATTAGGGCCACAGAAAGGTAAATTGAGGAACATGAGCAGAAGAGCAATAGAGTGACAAAAGTCCACACTCCAGGCCATGATAATTAGCATGTTACATCTCTGCCAGTTCATGATGACCATGTAGTGCAGGGGATTGACAATGGGTATATAGCGATCAAAAGCCATAAACACCAAGATGAATATTTCCACAGCTGCCAGTAAGTGCATAGTGAAGAGCTGGGTCACACAGTTGTTATAGGAAATGATTTTTCCCTCTGAACCTAGGCCTCTTATTGGCTGGGGAATTACAACAGAAGTGAAGGAGATGTCCATGAGGGACAGTTGGCAGCAAAAATAGTACACTGTTTGTTCAATTAGATGGCTGCAGTTAATTGTGAGTAAGATGATGAAGTTCCCCATTAAGACCACCAAGTAACTGAGCAGGAACAGGAAAAAGAGTACTAGCTCTATCTGCTTGTCCTTCCATAACACCAAGAAGACAAATTCAGTGACATTGTTCTGATTTTCCATGAGGTAATGAGAGTCCAGAGTAGACAATAGAAATTTAATTGATCTGAAATAATACAGAGCATTAAACATGGAATAGCATGTTTTAACTTGGTGTGAATTATAAATTTAAAAACATTGCAGGTCATCGTAGATTTATCACAGGTTTTGTCATTTAAAACCTCTTTAATTTAGGTCATTTTTGTCGTGTTGAATGATTTTTTAATGAGAACATACTTTAATCCTCATATTTTCTATATATTTTACATATATTAACTCTCATAACAACCCAAAACTAAGTACATACTATTCTTTTACTCATTTTTATATGGGGTATTAGAGGCATCAGAGGGTTCAATTAATTATACCACATAATTAAGATATATAGTAGCAGAACCAAGATATGAACCTTTAACCATATGCCAGATTCCATGCTCTTCAAGGCTGTGCTGTGTCAGCCAAAGGCCAAATGGAACCAGCTCTTTTCAGTCCCTGCTAAATAAATGAGGTGTTTCTCCTTCTCTATCAATAACTAGTTGCATAATTATGCACAACACCCTCCCTTTTTCTATCCTACTCATAAATTGTGTGGAGACCCAAATCACCCTATAATTCTACACCTCCACTAAAACTAAATGTTTATTCTTGAAATAAAAAAAATCAAGGATTTTAAACATACCATAGAAATAATATAACTTAATTGTTAATATTTTCAATGATTTTACTTCTCATGTATGTTTGAAGTTCAGAACATTGGTTTGCTAGAAATAGGGAATTAGATACAGCAATTGCTACTTCTCTGAATATAGCAATATGGGATGTTATTAAAGCTTCACCTTTCTCCTAATTATGTTCAGGAATATTTTGAGGACGCTATTAGAAAAACTTTAGAAAGGTAAGTGTTCTCTTTTCTCATGTTGAATGAAGTAATAGAATAAAATAATTATCTGCTGATTTGAACATACATTTAGTAGTGCGCACACACTCACAATATATCCAGGAGGAAGGAGCTAATATGTTGAAAGCATCACCTTAACTCATGTCAAAAGGCCCTCCTCATCCAAGTCATTTTTTGCTAAAAAAAAAACTATTATTTTCAATGGGTTGCTGTTTGGATTTTATTTTTCAGTGTGGGAACAATTTGATGAAATGTACTGATCCCTAGTCTAAGGAACATGAATATGAGCATGCAGTTTTGAATATTCTAATAGTTCTACATTGCTAGCACTAATCACCTCAATTTGTTGAGATTTCTTATCCAACTTGCAAGTGAAACCAAAGTTATTGGGTCCATTTACCTTCTGCCAAGAGCAAAAGAAGTGAAGTTGATCATACCTGAAGGGCTTAAGATTCTAACATAAAACATGTTCTCAGAACACATCCCTGAAAGTGATTTGCTGAGGATAAACCCTTGTGTAATAAAATGGGATTCCATTTTATTCTGTATTCTGGGTTCAAAATTCAACTTAACATAGCACATATTCACAAATTGAGAATATTGAAACCTGCCGTCTGTGTATGTCAATTAATCTAATAATGTAAAGAACATAATATATCTAGGAATAAATTTGGAGTAGAACTATAGAAAATATTCTAGAATACCTAGAGAACTTAACTATAAAAAGCCAAACTCTTGGTTTAGAATATTTCCCTAATTTTGGTGCAAACCTCAGGATCTCTGAACATTTAGGTCCAGTCTTGCTGTATCTACAATGATTCCACATCAAATGGGAAAACACACACCTAAGTAGGAAAAGATCCTTAAAGTCACGGCCCAGAGATTAACTATTGGGAATCCTCTTCAAAAGCAAAATCACGCTGAAATATTTCCTGGAAATAACCTCATATCATTTCACTTCTGGTCTTATTGTAATACTTAAAATCTTCCTCAACTATATGCAAATTCATTCTCTCTCTTTCCTTTACTCCTACCCTCCTTCCCTCTCTCTCTCTCTTTCTTTCTTTCTTTGTCTTTTTGTCACTCCCTCTCCCTTCCCTTCTCTTGCCCCCTTCCACTCTGTCAAAAATACACACACACACACACACACACACACACACACACACACACACAC
>JAQZBX010000674.1:40719-100739 GCA_029593785.1 Cabassous unicinctus | reverse complement strand
TTTTTTTTACCACCGTAGCCTTGTAATATGCTTTAAAGTCAGGAACTGTGAGTCCTCCAACTTCATTTTTCTTTTTCAAGATGTTTTTGGCTGTTCAGGTCCCCTCACTCTTCCAGATAATTTTGATAATTGGCTTTTCCATTTCTGCAAAATAGGCTGCTAGAATTTTGAACGGGTTTTCATTGAATCTGTAAATCATTTTGGGTAGGATTTACACCTTAACGATATTGAGTCCTCCAATCCATGGACATGGAATGTTCTTTTCATTGATTTAGATCTTCTTTGATTTTTTTAAAGCAATGTTTTGTAGTTTTCTGTATACAAGTTCTTTACTAGCTTGGTTAAATGTATTTCTAGATATTTGATTCTTTTAGTTACTATTTAAGATTTTTTTCTTTATTTTCTCCTCAACACCACTGAATTTTATGTGTTGATCTTGTCCCCACCATTTTCCTGAATTCATTTATTATCTCTAGTAGCTATGTTGTAGGTTTTTCAGGACTTTCTATATATAGGATCATGTCATATGCAAATAGTGAAAGTTTTATTTCTTCCTTTCCAATTTGGATGCCTTTAATTTATTTTTCTTGCCTAACTGCTCTGAGTAGAACTTCCAGCATAATTTTAAATAACAGTGATGACAGTTACTAATTAGAAAGCTTTCAGTCTTTTACCATTGAGTATGATGTTAGCTGTGGGGTTTTATACATGCCTTTTATCATGTTGAGGGAGTTTCCTTCCATTCCTAGTTTTTCAAGTGTTTTTATCAAGAATGGATGCTGAATTTTGTCAAATAACTTTTCTACATCATTTGAGATGATCACGTGATTTTTCTCTTTGTTTTGTTGATATGATGTATCACATGAATAGATTTTCTTATGTTGAACCACCCTTGCATACCTGACGTAAAACCCATTTGATCATGATGTATAATTCTTTTGATGTGCTGTTGGATTCGATTTGCAAGTATTTTGTTGAGGAATTTTGCATCTATATTCATAAGAGAAATTGGTCTGTAATTTTCTTTTTTTAAAATAGTATCTTTATTTGGCTTTGGTATTAGGGTGATATTGGCCTCATTGTAACAATTAGGTCATGTTCTCTACTCTTTAATTTTTTGGAAGAGTTTGAGCAGGATTGGTATTAATTCCTCCTGAAATGTTTGGTAGAATGCACTGTGAAGCCATCTGGTCCTGGGCAATTTTTTCTTGGGAGGTTTATGATAACTGATTTAATTTATTCACTTCTAATTGGCCTGTTGAGGTCTTCTATTTCTTGTAGATTCAGTGATGGTTGTATGTGTGCTTATAGGAATTTGTCCATTTCATCTAGGTTGTCTAAATTGCTGGCATACAGTTGTTCATAGTATCTTCTTATGGTCCATTTTATTTTGTGGGATCAGTAGAAATGTCACCCCTCTCCTTTTTTATTTTATTTATTTGTAGTTTGGTATTACGGTGATATTGGCTTCCTAGAATGAGTTTGGTAATGTTCCTTGCTATGCAATTTTTTGGAAGAGTTTCAGTAAGATTCGTATTAAATCTTTGAATGCTTGGTAGAATTCTCCTCAGAAGCCATCTGGTCTAAGGCTTTTCATTTTGGGGAGTTGTTTGATGACTGTTTCAATCTCTTTACTTGTGATTGTTGAGGTCTTCCATTTCTTTTAGGGTCAGTGTATGTTGTTCATATGCTTCTAGGAAATTGTCCATTTCATCAACATTGTCTAGTTTGTTGAAGTATAGTTGTTCATAGTATCCTATTATGATTTTTTTTATTTCTGTCAAGTCAGTAGCAATGACCCCATTTTCATTCTGATTTTACTTATTTACATCTTCATTTTTTTTCTTTGTCAGTCTAGCTAAGTGTATGTAGATATTGTAGATATCAAAAATAAAACAACTTTTGGTTTTGTTAATTCTCTCTGATTTTTTGTTGTTGTTGTTCTCAATTTCATTTATTTCTGCTCTGATCTTTGTTATTTCTTCCTTCTGCTTGCTTTGAGAAGAGTTGGCTGCTCTTTTTCTACTTCCTTCAGCTATGTAGTAAAGTCACTGATTTTAGCTTTTTTTTTTAATGTAAACATAGAGAACAATAAATTTCCATCTCAGCATTGCCTTTGCTGCATCCCATAGGTTCTGATAGGTTATGTTCTTGTTTTCATTTGTTTCGAGATACTTACTGATTTCTCTTGCAATTTCTTCTTTGACCCACTGATTACTTAACAGTGTGTTGCTTAATCTTCAAATATTTGTATATTTTCCCTTTTCTGCCTGTTGTTGGCTTCCAGCTTTATTCCATTATGATCAGAGAAAGTGCTTTGTGTAATTTTGAACTTTTAAAATTTATCGAGAACTGTTTTGTCATCTAACATATGGTCAATACTGGAGAAAGACCCATGAGCACTTAAGAAGGATGTATATCCTGCTGTTTGGGGGTGTAATGTTCTGTATATGTATATTAGGTTTAGTTCATTTATCCTATTTCTCAAGTTCTCTGTTTTCTTTATTGATTCTTTGCCCAAATATTCTATCCAATGATGACAGTGGTATATTGAAGTCTCCAACAATTATTGCAGAGATATCTATTTCTCCCTTCAGTTTTGCCAGTGTTTGTTTCATGTAATTTGGGGCCTCCTGGTTAGGTGCATATACATTTATGGTTATTTCCTCCTAGTGAGTTGCCCCTTTTATTAATATATAATGCCCCTTCTTGTCTCTAATAACAGCTTTGTGGAATATCTTTATCTAGCCTTTCATTTTCAATCTATTTGTATCCTTGGGTCTAAGGTGAGTCTCTTGTAGACAGCATATAGATGGCTCCTATTTTCTTATCCATTCCACCATTCTCTATCTTTTGATTGCAGAGTTTAATCCATTAACATTCAATGTTATTACTGTAAAGACAGTTCTTACTTCACCTGTTTTGACCTTTGGGTTTTATCTGTCATATCTTATTTTCATCATTCTTTTTACACTGTTAGTTATTTTTACTGATATAATCATTTCTAGACTCTCTTCCAAGTCTCTCTTCTGTCTATTCTTTTTAGGCTGTAGCACTTCCTTTAGTTTTTCCTGCGAAGACATTCTCTTGGTTATATACTCTCTTGGTTTCTGTTTATCTGTACATATTCTAAACTCACTCTCATTTTTGAAAGGCAATCTTGCAAGATAAAATATTCTTGGCTGGCAGTTTTTCTCTCGCAGTATCTTAAATATATCATACCACTGTCTTGCTGCCTCCATGGTTTCTGATGAGAAATCAGCACTTAATCTTATTGGGCATTGCTTGTTTGTGATGAATCGCTTTTCTCTTGCTGCTCTTCGGATTCTGTCTTTATCTTTGGCATTTAACATTCAGATTAGTATGTGTCTTGGAGAAGGTCTATTCAGATTTATTTAAATGGGAGTACATTGTCCTTCTTGGACATGGATATCTATGTCCTTCAAAAGGGATAGGAAATTTTCTACCATTATTTCCTCAAATATTCCTTCTGCCCCTTTTCCCTTCACTTCTGGGACACCCACGACATGTATGTTTGCATGTCTTTTGCCATCATTTTTGTTACCTGATACACTGTTCAATTTTTTCCATTCTTTTCTTTATCCATTCTTTTGTATGTTCACTTTTAGAGGCTCTGTCTTCCAGCTAACTGATTATTTCTTCTGCCTCTTCAAATCTGCTGTTATATGCCTTCATTGTATTTTTTATTTCATTTATTGTGCCTTTCAGTCCCATAAGATCTTTCAACTTATTCTCTGTGCTTACCCAATGTCTTCTTAATATCCTTAATCTCTTTAGCCATATTATTGAATTTATTGAGATTTGTTTAAACATCTATAATTAGTTGTCTCAACATATCTAATTGTCTCATTAGTTTTCTCAATTCATATGTTATCTGGAGGCTTAGTTTGTTCCTTTGGGCCATATCTTCTTGCTTCTTGATATGGATTGTAATTTTTTTGTGGGTATCTCAGCATCTGATTTACTTGATTTATTTATTCTGGGCTCAGTTTCTCTCTTTATTCTAGGGCTTTCTATTTGATTGGCTTTGTGCTACAGTCCCTCTTTGATACTTGGTTTAAACTTAATCTGGAACTTAATAGTGGTTAGCCAGTCTGAATTTTTTCAGTTTTTTCACCCGTTTCTTGCTTTTTCTCCCTTGCAGATTGTGGAGTGGGAGCCAAGAATGCAATTGGTACCTTAATCCCAGGAACCAATGAAGCTTCTCTCATCTTTCTTCCCTGCCAGGGGTAGGGCCAGAGCCATAGCCATGTGTAGTCCAAGGTATAAAGACCAAGACCATCTGTAGCTGCCCAGAGAGAATGTTGAATCTCCACATCCCTTCCTCTCTTGCCTGGGGTGGGGATGGAACCAAAGGTGTGGACAGTAAACTAAGGTGTGCAGGTCAAAACTGACTGCAGTTGCCCAGATAGATTTATTAATCACCAGCCCCCTCCTGCCTTGCCTGGACATGAATGGAGCCATGGATGTGCACAACAATCCTGTCCATGTGGTATGCAAGTGACTGCAATTGTTCAGAGAGGCTAGATAGCACTGTCCTTCTTCCTCTGTGTCAGGAGCAAGGATGGAGCCACAGATATGCCCAACAGTCTAGTCCGTGCAGACCAAAAGAAGCTGCAGTTGCTCAAAGAGACTGAGATTTTGCACTGTTCCTCCTATTGCACTTTCAAGAATAGGGATGGAGCCACAGATGTGTCCAACAGTCTAGTCCATGTGGGCTGAAAGTGGCCTCAGTTGCCCCGAGAGGCTAAGGGAGCACTGTCCCTCTTGCTTTGTCAAGGGCTGGGATGGAGCCACAAGTATGCCCAGAAATCTAGCCTATGCTGGCTGAAAGCAGCTACAGTTGCCCAGAGAAGGTAAGGGAGCACAGCACTGTCCCTTCTCCTGCCGTGTTGGGAGCAGGCATGGTGCCACAGATATGTCCAACAGTCTAGTCTATGCAGACCAAAAGCAGATTCAGTTGCCCAGAGAGGCTGAGGGATCACTGTGCTTCCTCTTCCCTAATTGGGGGCAGGCATGGGGCCACAGATGTATCCAAAAGCCTAGTCCATAAAGGTCAAAAGGGGCTGCACTTGCCTGGAGAGGCTGAAGAAACACCATGCCCCCTCCTATCTTATTGGGGGTGGAAATGGAGCCACAGGTGTCCAACAATCTAGTTCTTGCAGTCCAAAAGTGCCTGCAGCTGCCTAGAGAGGCTGCAGAAACATCGTCCCCACTCCTACCCTATTGTGGACATGGATGTAGCTACATGGGTGCCCAACAGTCTAGTCTGTGTGGACCAAAAGTGACAACAGCTTCCTAGTGAGGCTGGTGGAGGTCCCCTTAGCTTCCTCCCTGCTGGAGGTGGGGCTGGAATCCAAGCTATGGCAGCAATCTAGCTGGGGTGGATGGAAGCTGGTCCCTAGCATCACTGTGATTTTCAATCAGCCCCACTTCCCCTAATGCCTGAGGTTGAGTTAAAATGGAGGATACTGGGCTCTTTCTGACTTGGTCAGGTTCAAAACTTTAGCTGTTCTTAGGACTGGACTTTAGCCAGCCAAATTTATTAAACAGTAGCTGGAGTCAGTGCCTGAGCATCTCTTCCACCCCGGTTTTTGGGAAATGGAGCTTCCCATTCCAGCCAGGGAATAGCTCCTGAGGTGCCTTATACTGCTAGCAGGGGATGGGCACTGGCCTCTGCAGCATGAAGTATGTTACTCATGAATCTTCACTTCAGATGGGTAGTCTCCTTCCATTCTACCAAGGATGTTGCAGGATTCTCTTCTAGTCTCCTGGGGTCCCCAAACAGGTGATTTAGATATCTCTGGCTAATTATTAACTTCACTGTAGGACAAGCAGTATAATCTCCAGAGTAACTCTTGGAGGTCCTTAATCTGCTGTCATCTTCTAACTTCTTATAACAGCTTTTAACTTAAAGTCTGTTTGATATTAGTATTGCCACTCCAGCTCTTTTTTGGTTATTATTTGAATGGAATATCTTTTTCCCATCTTTTCACTTTAAACTTATCTGTGTCTTTGGGTCTAAGGTGAATCTCTTCTAAATACCATATAGTTGGATAATGCTTTTCAATCCATTCTACAAACCTGTGTCTTTTGATTGGGGAATTTAATTCATTACCATTCAGTGTTATTACTGTAAAGGCAGGACTCACTTTAGCCATTTGTTCTTTGTTTTTTTTATATGCCATATCTATATCTGTATCTCTATCTATCTATCTATCTATCTATCTATCTATCTATCTACCTACCTACCTTTTCTATATAGTTGATATTTTGTGATGTATCTGACTGGTCCATTTATTTCATTTTCTGTATATGTTTTTAAATACTTTCTTTTTGGTTACCCTGGTGTTTATGTTACACAACCTACATCTGTTAGCTACTAACTTGAAAAGATACCAACTTAGCTTCAATAGCTTACATTTTCTCTGCTCCCATTCCCTTTGCTTCCCCTCTTTATGTTGTTTCTGTCCCACAGTATCAATTGTATTCTGATACTGATATGAATTAAAGAGTAGATTTGTATATTGAGGAAAGAGAATGATTGAGTTTTGCATTTATCCTTTTAGTTTTCCTTACTGATAATCTTCATTTCTTCACACTACTCCAAACTACTCTCTCCTGTCTTTCCTTTCAACCTCCAGAATTCCCTTTAATAATTCTTGTAGGGCAGGTCTCTTTTTGATGAACTCTCTCAGTTTCTGTTTATCTGTAGATATTTTAAACTCCCCCTCATTTTCAAAGGACAGGTTTGCTGGATGAATAATTTTTGGCTGGAAACTTTTCTCTTTAAATACCTTAAATGTATAATAGCAGTACCTTCTCTCCTTCATGGTTTCTGATGATAAATTGGAACTTACTGTTATTGACAATCCTTTACATGTGATGCATTGCTTTTCTCTTGCTGCTTTCAGAATTCTCTCTTTATCTTTGACATTTGACATTCTGATTGGTATATGTCTCAGAGTAGGTCTATTTGGGTTTATTGTTTGGTGTACATTGAGCTTCTTGGATATGCATATTTGTGTCTTTCATAAGAGTTGGGAAGTTTTCAGCCATTATTTTCTCTAATATTCTTTCTGCCCCTTTTCCCTTCTGGGACACTGTAGCAGTTTGATATTATTTATGAATTCTAGAAAGAAATATTGGATTATGTTTGTAAACTGGTCTTTTCCTCTGGGTGTATTAGTGTGTAAGAGATTCAGAGGTTTTACTTTTACTTGATTAAATAATGATTAAGGCTTTGATTGGGCCACATCAGTAGGACATTGAGTCCCTGACCCGTTGGTGGGTGGGGAATCACAGAGAAACCACACCACAGAGAAGGGAGGTTGGAGTTTTGAGCTGGAGCCTTGGAAGTGAACACACAGGAGAAGAACACAGAGGAATAGAGATGGCTCTTAGATATGACAGAAGCCCCAGGGAGAGAGACAGAGCCATTCACCTGAGAGTCTACAGCTGGCCTTGTGGAGAGAACACAGCAGCTGAGTCTGGAGAGAAATGGAAACCTGGGAAGAGAGGAACCCAAGAAACCTGAACTCTTGGCAGATGTTGGCAGCCATCTTGCCCCAACACATGGCAATAGACTTTGGTGAGGGAAGTAACTTATGCTTTATCGCCTGGTAACTGTAAGCTTCTACCCCAAATAAATACCCTTTATAAAAGCCAACAGATTTCTGTTATTTTGCATCAGCACCCCTTTGGCTAACTAATACAGACTCCCATGATACATATTATTTGTGTGCTTCATGCTGAGACACTGCTCAATTTTTTCTATTCTTTTTTCTATCTGTTCTTCTGAAAGTATGATTTCAATTGCCCTGTCTTCTAGGTCACTGATTCTTTCTTCTACGTGTTCAAATCTGTTGCTGTATGCCTCTAGTGTATTAACTGAGTTTTCATTTTTAGAAGGTACTGGAGATTGAACCCAGGACCTCATACATGGGAAGCAGGCACTCAACCACTGAGCTACACCTGCTCCCCTCTACTGTAATTTTAATCTCTACTATTTTGACTTTCATCCTCATAATTTCTGTTAAGTTTCTTTTTATACTTTCAAATTCTTCCTTATGCTCACACATTGTCTTCTTAATATCCTTTATCACTTTATGCATATTTTCCTTTATCTCCTTGAATTGATTTAGGAGATTTATTTAAACATCGTTGATTAGTTGTTCCAACTAAGTTTCCTGTGAAGTTTTAGTTTGTTCCTTTGGCTGAATCATATCTTCCTCTTTCTTAGTTTGGCTTGCAATTTTTTGCTGATGTCTAGGCATCTGATTATCTTGATGAGTTAACTTTGAAGTTTCATTTCTTCCTCTTGCCTAGGGTTTTACTGTTGTTTGACTTTGTGTTAAGGCTCTTCTTTGACACTTGGTCCAACTTATTCTAGACCTTTAGCATAGCTCATGTTTAACTGTTCAGATGTCCTCAGCTCTTCTTCATCTCATTATTGCCCTGGATATGTGGTGCAATTCTTAAGATTGCCTTTTTCATGCAATTGTTTCACATTTAGGAGAGAGCTTCTTTCCCTCTGTTCCTTCTCCAGGAATCTTGATCTGTTCTGTTTGTTTTTGTGCACATTTTTCTCCCCAGTTAAATTGTCTCCTTCACTCATTGCCCCGTTTTCCTTACACTTTTCAGTTCTGGAACCCCTCCTATCTTATAGCAATACATTTTAATCTGCTTTTTTATTTTTTATTTTTTTTCTGTGAGGATTTTCTGCCTTGGCTTTTTTCCCTGTCCTGGTAACCCATCCCAGGGAGCCAGATGGGGTCAATTTAGAAAGGTGGGTCCTTCAGAAAAGCCCATTTTTCCTTCAAGTGTCCAGGTAACTGAAAACTGGTTTGAGTGAAGGCACAACAGTTCTTACCCTTTCTATCATGGTCTCTTTCAACCTCCTTCGGGCCCTTTTGTATGAAGCACTCTGTATGTGTTCCATCTTGGGACTCTGTGAACTTAGGTCCCTGTAGGCCAGGATGTGCAGGGAGCTGTAACTTGTTGCTGTTAATTTACTGTCTCCGTCTGTGGTAGAAGGGATCTGTGCCATGCTGCCTCTAGGTGACTCCCAAGCTAGTGGGACCAAATGAGGAGAAGGGGAATATAGACCAACAGATGACCAGGAAGGAATTCTCATACCTGAGATATTTGTATTTCTTTGACTCAAAAATTGTGGAGTCCTTAGACCATACTTGCTTAGAACTCAAGTGGAGTCTCTCCTTTTCTTTACTATAGTGTCAAAGATACATCTGTATATTATCCTCAAAGTAATATTTTAAATTAAAAGAAAGGGCTAGAATATTCATCCTCACCACTCTCTGGGACAGCTTTCTAAGGGGATGTCTTATGTCACAATGTTGATCCATAAAATATATTTGATGGAAGTATTTTCAAATTGTGTTCTCCTGGCTATCACAAGTGGCTGAGGAGGCTGGACTTAGGCTGCCCAAAGTCCTGCATCCCACTGAAAGCACCCCTTATCTCTATATATAAACTATCCTTCTACCTACATATTTTTTTCATTAAAAAATATTGATGTATATCATTCATACATGAACATACATGAACAAAAAATGTACAGTAAAAGTTGTGTACCTACAAAGCAAAACTTGCATATTATCATCCAGGACTCCATACCTCACCCCATCACCAACACCTTGCATTGTTTTAAAATATTTGTTCCAAACTATGAAAGAGCTTCATCAAAATATTATTACTAACAATAGTATACATATGTTTTTAAGTTTGTAGGTTTTAGTACCATTTTATCTGAAGAAAAATATAACAATAAAAAATATGCATTTCTTTACTTTATACAAAAAAAGAAAATCACTAATTATGTCCTATCTTTTAGTCCTGAGGAAACTGAAACTCAGAAAAGGGAGTCATCCCTAGGTTTATATACATTTTAGTAATGGAAAACAGGTGTTGGGATTCAGTTCTTCTAACTTTCCCTCTATCCTCTTTCTCCCACACTGCCACTTTCCTATCTCTTTTTCACTTTTCATCCATGAATGTTCCTAAAATATTATTTTTCTCTATGCATATTTTAGCATATATTAAACTTAAAGGTTAACCATTTCTTATAAAGTGTTTTATTATGTAAAGTAGTACTTCTTCATGTTTATAAGAAATGTGTCTCTTCTAGATGTTTCCATTATTTTAGCATTTGGCCCACAAGTTTATGTCCATATAAGCAATTCCAAGATTTTACAATGCTGGTATTCTAGTCATTTAGAATTCTTGATATTATCTTTAACTCTCAGGTTTTAGTTAGATTTTATAGGACAGATCATATCAAGATTCACTAATCATTGAAGTCACACTTTTTTAGGCCTATTCCTGATCATTTCTATTTTAAGCGTTGAGGACTTCATATAATAATCCAGATAGTGGCTCCATTAAAAAATAGCTTACTGACCATTTTCTTAGTACTTTGACCATGAAGCACATTGGTGATGATACCCTAAGGAAATAAGAATTTTATATGACATTGCTATAACTTCTACAAGAATGGTTTGTATTTTCCCCATTAAAAAATTCTGATTTTGTAAGTTAAAATTTTATATTGACACAGAGTTCTTGGGAAATCATTAGTAACTGGAATCAATAGTAAAATAGGAGCAAATTAACTTTGCATGTGAGTTTATTAACCTTTGCAGTTTACTATATTGTCAAAGATATATCTTGTATATTATCTTAAAAGTACTATTTTCAATTAAAAGAAAGGATAGAATTATCATCCTCACTTTTAAAATGGTGAAACATTGGGTCAACATTGGAGCCTACAAGAACTCTCCATAGTATGTAGCAGAACCAGGGGAAAAAGAGTCAGCCAGGGTGATGAGCAGCAATAGCCAGTGAACAGTCTACTGGGGACAGCTATCCTTAGTATTGGTAGCTGATTCAGCTGACAAGATGAAATGATATAGCTTCACAAAGAATGTGTAGGGGAAGTGGTAGCTTCATATTGGATCTTATTGATATGGCATTCCTGATAACCTGCTTCTTTACTTCTTAAAAATTAATTCCTTTGTATGACTTTCCCTTTGAGTATGTTAACCTGAGGTATTGGTTTTAAATACAGATTGTTCTAAAATTAAACAAATCCTTATTAAGTTTCATAACTATCAAAGTCATGTCTTGAGACAGCAATTTTAGAATAAATTTAACATTTTAAATTCAAGAAAATGTGATAAAAACCTAATTATGGTTCAAAGAAGGAAATAAAATGTATGTAATCAGTGATGTTTAGAGATAAAAGACTGTATCAAGAGCTATACATGCAGCAACCCAACAAATATTCTGACAAATAAGAAGTGCTAAAAAGAAAATTGCATATGCTCAAGCCATAATTTAATCAATACTTCTAGAGGGTAATAATGAAAAGTTATGTATATGTTTCAAGAATCAGCATGATAGTTGCCAAAAATATGCTTTCTTCCTTACATAAATAATAGGTGTTTAATGTTTAGAAGATATACTATAGACATGAATCAGGGACTTTAAACAAAGCATTGATTCAAATGAGTAAACAATTAAATGTTGACTCTAAAATGTGGATCTATGATAAGATTTAAAAAATAAAAATACATTCTTTTGCATCTATAATAGATTAATTCACATTTTGTAATCTCTCTCCTATAAACTTACAAGCCTATTAACAAACGTCACAAGTTTTATTATGAGAAAATAAATCACCCCAAACATCTAAAAACTTCAGAAATTTGGGAATACTTCATTGGAGGGGAAATTTGTCAATTTAAGATGGTTCCCAGCTCATAGATTCCAACTCTAAAAAATATTCCCCAAAAATCTAGAAATGAGTTTCCAAAAGGTTAAAAAAAAATTCTCAGAATGGATAAAAGCATTTAAAAGTTAATGCAAATTCAATCTGTAAGAAAATGAGAGGCATAGACTTTCTGCCAATACTGAATACATCTATATCTGTATCTATATCAATATCTCTGTATCTATCTACACATACAATGCACACATGTTCTTAAACAATTGTATATCATATCTGATTTTTTTTTTACATAAAACTTAGTTAAATCATTTCTCTTGGCAACCTCATGATCTGACAATGCAAAGGACCAAAAGGCAAATTACTGCCTATAGAGAAAAAGGTTGGGAACTATGATAATGCAGACGGTAAATCAATAAAAAGCACAAAGGCATTAAATGAATGGGGAAATGCAAGGGAATAAAATCATTAATGTTTCTTTCTTCTTTCCATCTAAAAGCAGCATTGTGGCCTTGGATAAATCACTCAGCCTCTCTGATCTCAAATTCTTGCGTTGTAAAGTGATCTCTTGGGTCCTATAAGACTTAACGGTCAAGAAGCCAGAAGAAACACCACCTAGAAATATCCAGCACCCTGAAAGCATTTAATGTAGCAAGAAATAGGGTTCACCACCTGAATGACTCCTGGGGTTATTACAGCATTCCAATAAAACACAATAAGAGATTTTCAAAAAAGAAATGATAGAACTAATATAGAAATGTTAAAATTATCTTGGGCTTGCTCTGCTTAATAAGGCAGTGAAATATACAATACATTTTCAAAAGAGTTTCATAAAAAATAAATAAAATGTAGGGTTACTTCATTTTTCACTAATATCCACTGTATCCATAAGTCCTTAGTCTCCTCCCTCTGATGGTGATAGAAAAATGAAGTCTAACTGCAATATACTTTTTTCCAATAAAAATAAAATAAAACAAAAGCCACTTAAAATTTTCAACTTTTCCCCTATCCTTTCATATTATTGATAATTAAAAAGTTGAAAATGATATCTGAAAATTTTAGATTGATTCTGGATGCTTGCTCTGTTAAAATATCAATATGAATTCTTATGTTAGACAAAGACTTAAATGTTATACATAATCTTTCCTTTCTTGATTTTGTATAAATATCCTTTGACATTGCATCTTCCTTGAAACACATATTGCAGGACACTTGAAAAGATTATCTGATTAACTCTGAAAAAGAGAAAAATTACAAACCAATGTGGCTTATATTTTATCACATTATAATTACAGCAGGGAAAAGAAAACTATATTTTATCTCAGTAGTTACTTCAATCTCCTAGATATTTAATATGGATTAATAGACTGTTAAAAAATCTTCTATTGTTGCAGGTAGCATGCTCAATTTATCTATTATATCTTTCCCCTAAAATTTATTGCCAGATTATAGGAATGCTATTATGTAAATTGCTATAATTTTCTCTGTCTCTCAAGGGTAATCATGGTTGGTATGGTACTTATATTTATCTGCTACACAAAATTTAAAGAAATGTTTCCCAGAGAGGTAGATTTCAGATCCAATTTACATTTGTTTCCTGTCTGTGGCAAAATCTTTCTAACCTGGGAATTTTCCTACTTATTCCTCCAGCTTTCTTCCCTAAGAAAAACTCTAATTTATTATTGAAGCCTCAAAATACATAGTTTGTGATCAAGTAATAAACATATTATATAGAGGAATCTGATCTCTATCATTAATTATATATAATTAAAATATATTAATATGGAAAATATATAGAAGATTCAAATGGAAATAAATGACAAGGTAAGAATATTATAAGAGTCTAGATTTGGGAAAATGTTACCTTAACCTGAAGAAGGGAACAATAATTATATTGCCTATTAATATTTATTGAGTATAGGTACAAGGCTAGCCCTATAGATACATCACCTCTATTTTTCACAGTAGCTCTGTAATTATTATTGCTAATCTTAATTTGCAGAAGACAATATAAACTGACTGAGGATACATCAAATACTTAGCAAGTGGCAAAGTTTTAATTTGAATGCTGGTCTAACTTTTTCAAAAATACATTATTTTCTCACTATACCATGCAGATATACCTTTAAAACATACCTTTAAAAGAATATCACAGCTTAAAAAGAATTTGGGAAAGATTAAAAATGTAATTCTTCATTCTGTGCTTAATGTCTTTCATTTAAATTCTAATTCTAATTACAGCCTACTCTAGTGCCTATAAATAACTATTGTTATGAAAAACTGTGCTTTTTTAAAAAAATGTAAAGGTTATGAGAAGAGCAAATAACATTTCTAGATACTGACACTGGTTGTCGTTCCTGAGAACAGACTTCAAAAGATCCAATAGAGTAAATCCATTTTGGAGAAAAACACATGAGAACAGTGACCACAAATTGTCTTCATTTTGTTGTTCTTTCATTGTTGCCACATATAAACCTCATTTTATATATCATGTAAAATGCCATGTATAATGCCAAGTTGGAAGAACATAGTCTTTGAAGGCAGGTAAATTTGGGTTCAAATCTCAGCCTCATTACCCATTAATGAGACTTTGTCAGTTACTCAACATCTCTAACCCAGTTTCCTAAACTGTAAAAGACAGGGAAAAACTACTTCAAAAGTTGTACTAATTTAAAATATTTTATTGATAACTTTATAGTAGATAGAGTTCTAGACCTTAAAGATACATCACCTAGAATGAATAGATAGATGATACTGGTAAACACTGAGAATAAAATATTGAGAATTCATCTTATCTAGACTGCTTAGGAACTAGGAAGAAAGACTTTTGGGATACATTTAAACAAATGATTTAAATAAGTCTCTGATAAATACTATGATGGGACAGTGCAAGGTATTGCAGCAGGCACTAGAAGTATCTAAAGTAATCTTGCATGGTTAGATATAACTTCCAAGAGGAAGTAATATATAAGCTAATATGAATAATAAGTTTGAATTAGATACGATAAACAGGAGAAAAAGGAATGCTTTTAGAATGTTCCAGGAAGAAGGACTGGCATGTGTAAAGAATCAGAAGTGATAGAGTATAAAGAATATAAAGTATTTGAGAAACTGAAAGCATTTGAGAATGGCTGTAACAGGGTGTAATACAGAAGTGGTGAAATTCCAGAAGCTATAAATAGGCTGGAAAGACAGATCTGGAAATGGTCAGTATTTAGATAACAAAGCTGTGGATGTCAAAGAGAACATCAGAAAGTGTATATATGATACTGAGCAAAAGTGGGTTCTTTTCTCCCAATGCATCTTTAAAGCCAATTCCTGAGATACCGGGGTTTCAAAGAGGAAAACAGTTTTATTGGTTGTGAAAGCAATGGAGCACAGTGGCCTTCTGCCCCAAAACTGCCTCCCTGGTCTGCATAAATTCTAATATTTTATAACATTGGGGTGCTAATGAATGGCTGGGATGGAGCTGAACACAGGTTCCTTCATTAATAAACATTAAGGGAGTGAATAGGACTGACTAGGGTGGGGTAGCAAACCAGGGTCAGTCACAAGGATTTGGGATAGGGGCATACAGAGCAAAGGTCAGTTACAAGGTCTTTCATATGGATATTAAACAGATGTGGGTGGAGTGGTTACCATCCCAATAATAAGCATACACAAGGGTGAGTTCATCTACAATTACCATCATAATAGTAAGCATACACAAGGGTGAGGCATTAAGCTAGAGTAACCATAAACAGGTGTGGGAACATTCTAGCTAGTTTCAGTAATTTCAGGTATTAAGCTTTTGCTATTTTATAATATAAAGACATCTACATAACAATTTAGTTATCATAATTATTGTTAATTCTTAACCTTAGGTTACATGTAGAATGAGACCAACAGATAAGCTAGGAAAAAATATTGAATTTTCACAATATGACAGGTAAATGAGGAATGCTAGATAAAATAACAACCAAACATTTTCTCTTATTGGTAAACTGCATTTCAGATATTACAAAAACAATCAACCAAACATTTTCATGCATAGGTAAATTGCAGCTCAGAGATTAAAAACAATATAAAAGAGATTAAGAATCCTAGAGGACAGATTAAAAAGTTCAAAAATTAAACAAATAGAAGGTCTAAAAACATGGAAGAGAGAAAGGGGAGATGGGCAACACTCAAAGAGATAATTTCTTAGAATTACCCAGGATTTATGAAAAACATGATTTAAGATTCAGGAAACATAGTGTAAGCTGAGATTAATAAAAATGAATTTATATATAGAAATGAGGCAGGTTAGTACAGACAAATGAGGAGAAGATGAGCCACAACATGGCCGACAGACAACACAGCCATGAGACCTCTCAAGACCTTGACTTTGATCTTGAGATCCCAGTTGGGACTCTTTCCAGGGCCAAGGGGAGGCCCCATATATTCCAAGCAGGCCTCACCACTGACCCCCACCACTGGTGGGGTAGCCAATAACAGCTGGGGTCCTTCCCCTTGGCATTAGCAAGGGAAGGAATAATTGATAGCTTAAAATGTGACCACACAAGCCAAATCCTGCTCTCTCTGCCTATAGGAGCCTGAATCAAATCTTGGTGCATATTTCCATCCTTCTCTTCCATTTCTCAGCAAGCTCTGTTCTTTTCCCTCATTAACAAATAAATTCTTTTCACTGACCTAAATAAACTGGCATGTTCTTAAATTCTTTTATGTGACACAGCCAAGAACCTAGAGGAATGTAACACTTCCCTGGCTTCATTTGGCAAGCCACTGCCAGAAGAAAGAAAGGAGATTGGTGGTCCCGAACCCCTGCCAGAGACTGGTGAGTTTTAATTAAAGCCTGTCTGTGCCCTCTTTTGGTTCTGCCATTTTAAAGGGGCTCCTGGATATGTTCCCACAGGACATAAATTCAGTCTGCCCCAGACTTCCGGCTCCCTCTTTGGAGGTGGTAGGATGAGTCCCCACAACATGTAGATCCAAGGAAGTTCTGGATGGTAGGTGAAACCATCCTTTAGACCTGACTGGGCATGTGGCCTAAGTGGAATAGGAGTCTGCTGGCAGTTTACCAGGCCCTCTCTGTGAGTTCAGAATGGCTATCACCCACTGTATTTCTTCAGACCACTAGTTAACTAGAAGTGCCTTTGATCTTCCAACTACTGCTGTTTTCATTTTGGGTCTGTGAGACGCCTTAGAATGCCTTAGGAACTGAAAATGCATTTGTTAGTGAGGCAGGAGTCCCACACAGATAGTGCCCTGAGGCATTGCTACTTCTCAGCCCTAGGAGGGCCTTGAGATTGTCTTAGGGTTCCCTGAGGCTGTTTGCTGACAACTTACAGGACAACTGGTCTCTAGTTTTTTTAATGGGCTTTTAATGTTGGGTTTAACTGTGGAACTCAAACCCTGGGAGTCACCATGAGGTGAGTTCTCTTGTAGCCATCTGCAAAGTAGGCAAAAGAAAGGTCCCTAGCCAGTCCCTTTTCTAGGGTCAGCCCAGCTTCAGTGTTTGGTCTGGGAGCTGGACCCAGATTCCCCCAAGACCTCTAAGGCTCTGGGGACTCCCAGAGACATAAAGCTCACAATCCCCAGAACGTGGGGACAGTGAGCAGGGCTCCTTGATTTCTAGGGTGCTGGCTTGTCAAGCAATCCATTCAGTGAGGTCTAGTGGTGGGATGCCATCCCAACTGATGCACACATTTTATCCTCCCCTAGGATAATGGGCAGCTCTTCCAGAATTCCAGCAGACTCCCCATTGGGGTACCTTCTCAGAAATTGGGACAACCTGCCTACTGATGGTCAAAAAGAAAGAGGCTAATCTTTTCCTGCTACACCACATGGCCACAGTATGGCTGAGAGTAGGCGCTGTATGGGACCCTGCATTCCAGTTAAACCTATGTAAGAGAGAAGGAGAGGACAAACAGATCTGAGGACCAGAGACCACGTGGCCATGTCTCCTTAAAGGAATGAGGAAATGTACCACCAAACTAGTCAATGTTAAATAAACTCAGGGAAGTTACTCAGAGGCAGAACCTAGAAACTCAGCTTTATTTCACAAAAAGCTGGCAAGGCAATAAAAATACCCTCTTAGTAGATCCTGACTCTAGAGGACAGATCCTCCTAAAGTCCAATGTTCCTTAGATATCTGTAGAAAACTGCAGAAACTTTCCCTGGGTCCTCAAACTTCCATTAACTCCCTTTTATAAACAGCCTTTTCAGTTTTCAACAATTGAAACCCAGATGCCAAGATGGAGAAGGTAAGGAGTAGCAGGTATGGGGCCCAGAAACAGGCTTGCCTTTTAACATAGGAGCCAATTACTCAGTCCTTGCCTGCATTCCAGACCTCTCTAACCTTGGTTGTGCCTATGGATGGGAGTGAACGGGGAATTAAGACCTAGGCTGTTTTACTAAACCTCTCCCCTGTAGAATAAGGAACCTCCTCATGTGCCATCAATTAAGATTAAAAGGTTCCTGACTATTCCTAGCTCCCTGCCTATTCCCTTGTAACACTCCAATCCTTCCAGTGAAAAAGGCCCTCGCAGGGCTTTACCCCTTGCTGGGAGATTACTAATCAGCCCGCAGAGCAGCCCCCATTTGGGTCACTTCGAGGACAGGGCTTCTCTGGACCCCTTAGCTCCATATTTAGCAGCTCCCCAGAGATTTTCCAGGAGGAACTACGCTGGAAGGTCCTGCACAAGGTTTCTGCCATGGACAGAACCTGGGAGCTTTGCATCTATGTCAGGGCTTCTTAACCTTTTTTGTTCCACGGACCCCTTACTAAGTCCATACTATAATGTGTTATTATTTAATAAATATATCACACCTGCACCAACGCGTCCCCACAAGAATAATGTATTTTTTTAAATTTCACTTCAAGCTCATGGACCCCTTGTTAAGAACTCCTGGTCTAAGTGATTCTAAAGTTAAGTCTTTCCCTAAGCTAAGCTAAGTGTGTAAAATTTTCTCTTCCGTTCTAATCTGTACTTTCTTTAACTTTGTTAGTCTGCTCATACCTAGGAACGCATAAATCAGATTTTGGGTTCACCTGTTACAAATTGGTTAACAGTGAAAGATAACCTAAAAATGAGTTTTTAAATGTGAATACTATCTTGCAATTGAATTTGATGTATAAAAGATATCATAAGTGGAATTAATTCAGCTGCTGAAAAAGCAAAGTTGTTACTAATAAAATTGTTTTAGTTGCTTAGTTAATAAACAGAAGTGCCCAAATTGTTTTTTAGTGGAAACTTACTAGAAACTGTAACTAAGAGTTAAGATCATTATATATATATATATATATATATATATATATATATAAATTTTAAAAAAGATCATTTTATAGATACCTTTATATTATAAAACAGCAGAAGGATAATAACTGAAATTGCTGTGGCTGGGTGGATTTAGCCTTAGAACCTACTGTTGTGATGACAATTCTAAACAAAGTTTACCTTTGTTCATGGTTACTCCAGGTCTAGCCACACCCTTGCTTTAGCTCACTAGTTTCACCTCACCTTAGGACTTCAGCTACTGTGATGGTAATTCCAAACTGAGTTTGCCTTTGTTTATGGTTACTTCAGTTCTAGTCTCACCCCTTGCCTTTGCTTATTGTTATTTCATGACAACTTCTGCCCCCTACGGCTCAGGGGAAAGCAAACTTGAAACACCCCTGTCTCCTGTCTTTCCACTGGTGCCAATAACCCTGCTTTTTCTTGTGACTCCAAGTGTGGACTAAATTGCTACCTGGTGGAATTCTCAACCCTCAGGGTTGAAAGTCCATTCTTCCAGCCAACGCCTGCTGGAGTCCTATTATCTCTAAGGACTGGGGAGTTGGGGAGGCTGCCCACTTCGAGTGTTGAGGTTCCTAAAAAGAGCAATTCGTGAGAAAAACCAGTTTCCCTGAGGCTTCAATGACATCAATGAGTATATACTGGGATTAGTTTTTCATCCAAGATCTGCCAAAGTCAAAACGGGAAATAAGCAAAGCTCTGGAGTAAAGGAAAATTGTATTTTAAAGCATTGGGGACAAATCGAATTTTAAAGCATTGGGGACAATTTGGTTATAAGCCAATAAATAAAAGGAATGAAGTTCATGTGCAAAACTGCATGATCACAGTGCAAATTAGAGCCGTCAAAGAAACAGCTGTCAAAGAAATCTTTTAAATGTTATTACAGTTAAACTTATTTTGTAAAAGAATGAAAGTTTTAAGGGACTTTAGTGAGTTTTTTTGAGTGTCTAACTCTATTTGTGTCTGCCTATTTGCTCAGTGTACATCTTCATACATTGGGATGCTAATATCAAATTAACAAATGAAAATTCTTAGAGCTCTATTCAAATTGTTAAAAATTAAATATGCAGTTATATATACGAATGAATATTCCTGGAACCCAAATTAGGCTAGGCAGGATGTAAAGATCATACAGAAATCTGAAAATTGAAACTATTGGGAAAGGGAAAAAGATTTTCCTGACCTCTTTGACCTACACAGCCCCCTGGGCCTTCTCTTTGCAGGACCTCTGAGGGAGGTGCTAGGTATGACAGAAGCTGAGGAATTAAGAATCAGTTTGCCCTGTAATTCCCCAATTTTAACCTTTTACCAGCCTTAAAATAAGGGTGGTTAATAATCTAATTGTCAAATTTCAGTAAGAAAAGGAAAAGTCCTTGAAAGTTAGGGAAAGAGCTTTTCTAAATTATGATTAAAACAAATTAAACAATTGTAATATATTCCAGAACCTAGCAGTCAGTATGCTTTGAAGATTATTCATAGTTTTAGAATTTTATTAAAGAAAATATCCCTTGCCTAAACCATAATTGTTTCAATTTTGTTTATCTTAGGTGTAATCTCCCAGGTTTATAGAATACCAATTAAATAAATTAACATCATATGTATTAAATCTTTAAGAGGATGAAAGTTATAAGTTCATATCTAATGAAATAAAGTTAAAGAAAGAAATGTAGATATGCCCTTTCTTAAATGCATAAAGTCAATTTCATTGGTTGCCAATTGTAATTTAATAAGATTATTTTAAGATAAAATAACTATTCTATGTGGTTATGATTAATTACAAAAAAATTTTAAAAGCATCTTCTAAACTGAAGCATTTAAATGACTAATTCCAGGAAGCCATTATTAATTAGAAACCTAAATTGATATTAATAACAAAAAGTAACTTCATAACAGGGAAGCCCATCAGAGGCCACCTCAATTTGCATGTTAAAGTGGTGGTAAGGAAATATAGTCTTGATTCAATTGGGAATCTTCAGTTTTCATAAAATAATTGAGAAAGTAGTTTTTACTGTATTGCTAAAGTAAAATACCTGTTAATTAATGTCATCATGGTAAAGATATAGAAGTAAAACGCAAAGTACTTAAATAGTTAAGTTCATATGATATGTTATAAACTGCATTGGAAGTATTTAGAAAGTTTATAAAAATCAAAAGAGATAGACTTCATTATTGTCAAACTCTCTTGTGCATTCAGATCAGGCCCAAATACCTTGCTTGGTGCCTCTCCATTTGAGTTATTGGCTAGGTTGGTCACTGACCCTTAAAACAATAAGGGCATCTACTACATCTGTGGTTATGCTCCTGAAGTGGATGGAGAGTACGTTGCAGTTTTGGATTCCTGCAGTAGCCAGCGATGGCTCGATACGGCCAGAGGTATAATGGACATTGCCTCCAGACTGGCTCTGTTTCATAATGCCAAAGGGTGCTATGCACCAGGCTAGTGAAACACTGGAGCCTTACCTTCCTAGTCTATCTCTTGTTTCAATAGTGCTGCAGCATGCTGGCTGTGCAAAGGACATACCAATTGGAGCAACAATGACCAGAGTACTGAGTAGAATTTAAACAAACACAATTTGGCATTGTGGCCTGCTTCCATGGAGAGATAACAGGTAAGGTATTGCAAACCTGGAGCTTAGATCTATTAATTGCAGCTCAAAGAGGAACTTGTGCATTGATTGGTATTAAGTACTATACCTATATGCCTGATTATGATGATATATTTTTTCTATTCTAGATCATATGCAGAGGAATATTAAACAAGTTAAAAGTCTTGGTAAACTTAATTCATTTTCTAAGTAGTTAATGAATGTGCCTATAAGATAAAGGAATGGCTCTCTTAAGTACTGTATTTTGTTTGTCATATGCTTGTCTTATTGTTGCCTATACTGTCTTTGTGAGTTTATGTCTAGTGCAGTGCCTCTCTTCATACCTCTCCTAGCTGTCCTAAGCATAACCACTGCTGTGGGAACTGCAGTTGGCAGTTCATACCCAAATTCAGCAGGTCTACCAAAATCTCTCCCTAGAGTTAACCAAGAGCATATAAGAACTCAAGGAAGAATGCTGTTTCCCATCAACTTTAGGAGGATGCAGCCTCTGAAGGAACTCGGCCTTTCTAATTCTCATAGTCCAATAAGTCATGGCTGGCCCCCTTTTTGGACCTGCCTACCACCATCTTCTTAATCCTTTTAGTGGGGCCATGTATCTTCAAAATTCTAACTAAGTTTATTTCTTCCAGAATCAACACCTTCCAGAACAAAATATTAATCACACAGGGATTTCATCCAGTTCCAAGCACAGTGTTGGACCCATCTTTCCTCAACCTCAATAGAATAGCCAGAGAGGTTTACTCCCTGGCAGGCAGGGACTACTGCCTTAACCAGCAGGAAGTAACTACAGAAGAATGATCATCGCCCCTCAGCACCCCCTTAAGAATAAAAGCGTAAACTCTCTAAGGGGGGAGTTGAGGCAGGTTAGTAGAGGGAAATGAGGAGAAGACAAGCCACCACATGGCTGACAGACAACATTACCAAGAGACCACACTGAGAACTTGACCTTGATCTTGAGGTCCCAGTTGAGACTCTTTCTTGGGTCAAGGGGAGGCCCTGGATAGTTCAAACAGGCCTCACCATTGACCCCCACCATTGGTGGGGTAACTAGTGACAGCTGGGGCCCCTCCCCTTAGCATTAGCAAAGGGAGGAATAATTAGCAGCTTAAAATGTGACCACACAAGCCAAAGCCCACTCTGTCTGCCTAGAGGAGCCCGCATCAAATCTCGATGCGTATTTTTGTGCTTCTCTCCCATTTCTCAGCAAGCTCTGTTCTTTTCCCCCATTTCCTAATAAATTCTTTTTACTGGCCCAACTAAACTGGTGTGTTCTTAAATTCTTTTATGTGACATAGCCAAGAACCTAGAGGAATCCAACACTTCCCTGTGTTCAGAACCACTGCAGTGAAACATCAGAAAGGCAAGAATTAATTTATAAAACCTGAATAGATCTGTTAGTAATTTACAATATTAAATCAGAAGTGGGAAAATTCTTACTCCCAAAATTAAGAAAGTAATTGTTCCCTTCATCCAAGGAAAACAATGATAAGATATCTGAGATTTAGGGAAAGACAGGGGAACCAGATAAAGGCGGGGAGGAAACCAAGAAATCTTTTCACTAAAGGCAAGAGGGGAAAGTATTTCAAAGAGGAGAGAAATGTTAAGGGCTATTGACAAGTTAGCATACAAACTGAAGTGTTACTCATATTCAGTTTTAAAAATTCATTGTTGAACTTGGCAAGGACAGTTTTGGTGGAATGGTTTAGGGAGAAAATATGATTCTAGTCTTTAGTAGATTGAATGGAAGAATGATACACAAATTTTATACAACTTTTCAAAAAATATTATTGTAAGGAGGGAAATATTTAATGTGATAGCTTATGAGAGATATGGGATCAAGGGAGAGTTATGCTGCTTGTTATCTTTTCTAAGAGTGGGAAATCTGAACATATATAAGTATTGATGTGAAGAAATCAGTTAAGTGGGAGAGGTTGAGGAAAGATAACTGAGATGGCTGGAGAGGATGGGATCCGGTACATACATAAAGGAATGAGCCTTATTTTGTAAGAAGAACACTCCTTCCATTTTAACAGGAGGGAAGGGGAGAAGGGGACTGTAGGGGTTGACATATATGTATTATTATGACCAGATAGGAGAAGAAGTTACATTTTCTGGTTTTGCACATTTGGGGAGAGCAGAAAAAGCTTCAAATCTAAAGAATATGGATCCATATCCAACAGTGGTAGGTGTCCCAGGCAATTAAAATAATTAGTACTAAAAGTAAACCTATGCTCAATTAAATTCTAAGGTTAATGATTAAACAATAAATTTCGATTTCTCATTCTAAGAGATTATTATAGACAATAATAATTAATAATAATTAATAATTAATTAAATAAATTAGGTATGCCCAGTGAAATGTGGCAGACAAAATCAACAATTTAATTATACTTCATATGAAAACCCCAAATAAATGAGAAGTATCTCAAGTAAATTAATTTTACTGAGTATTCGAAGACTATTTCAGGAAATTTCAATTTTTTGTGTGTACATGTAGTACAGCGTCCTCTAGCAGAAAAAGGAATTAAAACAAATTTTATTTTGAAATGAGAAACTTTTAGAATTATAGAAATTTTTTAAAAACCACTATAATTTCATTACATGGCATTTTATCATACTTCTCAAATTCTAACTAATATGCTGAGATTAGTAATCGTAACACTGAAGAAAAGCGCAATAGACACTTCAATGCCATGAAATAGTAGTCAAGGTTGCCTGGGATGCTATTCTTGTTTCATTTTTGCCATTAAAAATTAGCATATTTTTATAAGAGGAGTTTTTAAAATCAAATTGCTTAAACATATTGATTCATTAAAGCAAACAATGTGCTTTGGGATTCTTTGTTCTAAGGTCTCTGGTTGATTGGTTGATGTCCATTTACAATTCTGATATCTTGACTATGCTTAGAAAATCTAAGCAATTGACTTCTTTTATATACAAGGGAAGCAAAGCACTCAAGCTTTGAAAGAGAAGTGAGTGTCACTCTAAATGACTCATACTTACCTTTATATCACCAAAAATAGAAAACTCTGGTTATTATATCAATATTGGTTCCAGATATATTTATGTTTATAAATGGTTTTAAGGCCTCACACTTGCTTATTCTACCTATAGACATTTTCACCATATATGCAAACAATATAAAAGACCCCATGTATTAAATTGCAATTGAGCTTCATACTGCCTGATCATAATTGCAAATGAGAAATCACAGAGTCATGTGGACGAATAGATATCAAAGATTTGTGATGTTCTTTGATTCAAATAGAAGCATTATTAATTTTATTTTACTATGATATGAGAACAAGTCTACATAATATTCTTTCTTTTGAAGCTATTGAGACTTGCTCTGCGGCCTGGAAAATGACTGTGTGTAATTCCTTTGTGTTTTTTTTACATGCTTCTATGTCCTTCTTACATGGTTTTTTCGTATTTCCAGAATTTGCTTGCAAATGAGAAATAACAGCATCAGATATCTCCAGAACTAGCACATTATTATTATTTTTTTAGTTTCCCAATGAAGAAATCATAAAAACCATTAAAATATACAGAATGAAAACAAAGAAGAGTGCACTTAACGGAAGGGCCTAAGGGAGTTATGTGGTGTAAATCAGGGGCAAACAGCAGGACTAAATCTGCGTTCTAATCATGCCTGATGACTGACACATGTCTACAAGTATGCATCCACAACAACTGGGTTCCTTGTCTTAGTGGTGAGCTTCCTCCACTAAAAGTCAGAGAATTTTAGTCATGGATCCACATGTTTTATTGCACCCAATATGTGGTTATGTATTTATTAGCTTATATACATCTACTACTACTGCTAAATATATTTCAGACCTTAAGCAATGTTCATAATCATTGTAAATTCATATTTTATATAAATCAATAAGATATGTGAACCCATATTTTAAGTTGTCTTATAGAAAAGATCAGCCTTAATTTTAATCTAGTAACAGAATTAGGGAACCAAGGGGAGAGAAGTACTATTAATTACCCAAACATTGTATTTGGTGTTTTCCATGGTTACTATTTTAATTCTCATGACATAATGATGAGGTAGAGTTTATAATTGCCATTTTACACATAAAGGAAAATACATTTCAGGGAGATTAGGTTTATTATTTTTATCCTTAAGCAGGCAGAATATAAACAATGATGCACAGAACATCAATAACAAACTCAATGAGCTTGATCATTATCATCTATCCAGGTATAAATCTATCCATCTATCCATTTATTTGTCAAAATAAATTTGAAAATATCAGATGAAAAATATACATTTTTCTTGTATACACAAAGGAATTACACACACACACACAAAATAGTTATTTCTCAGGCTAACAGCAAGTTTCAATAGCTTCCAAAGAGAGAATATTATACAGACTTTTTCTCTATACTAATACCAACTTTGTGTAAAGAGAATGACATTACAAATGATTGATGTCTACTCCTCCACATACAAATATTTTGAAAGAAATTTTTTCTGAAAATACTTATGAAACTGACCAATAAATATTTTACTAATTACTTTTGTTGCTATGTAATTCTCGAAGTGTTTTTGTTAAAAATTAGTAATTTTATCTTCTTCCTCTTTCCCATTTTCCCTATATAGATTTATCACTGCTTTATATATGACAATATATATTTCCTATACAGTAAACTTGTGAAATTACATTTCTTAACTTATACAGTATTTATTTAAAACTTTTAACTTACAGAATGTTCTAGTCAAAAGGAAGTCAACAGATACAATTTTTAAAAATCAAGAAATAGTAGGTAAGCATATTACTATAAAAGTAGAGATAGTAACCAAAATTTTTGGCTAAGAGTTAAAAATGGTTGCCTCTGCAAATGATAAAGTGGGTGAGGTAGAGTGACTCTTTTTTTTTAAATTTTATTTTAAGCATTTATATACTAACTGAACTTTTAAAAAGCTAAATGTGTATATATATATGATTTATATTTATGATTTTTAAAATATTAACAGAAATTTTCTAGAGAATAGACATATTTTTAACTCAGTACCATAGAAGGACCCAATAGTACTGTATACGAACTTATACATATCAAAGCAAAGGATAGGTATAAATCATCTGTTAAAAAGAATGCAATAATATTTAGAGAATTCACATGTGAAGACATCACACAGAAGTGTCATTCTGGCTTCTTGTTTCCTTCACAGCATGTGTCACAATTTTTAATTATTTTACTTATTTTTATCTTTATTGAAGTTTTTGAGGAGATCAGCTACTGCCTAAAAACCCTATGTGTAATTTTTCAGTCCAGACCATAAGCAATTATGAAGGCTTTAGCTGACAGGTCTCCTGGGGGAAGCTGCCCTCTCCATACCAGACTTAGTGCATGGCCGGTACATTGAAGTCTCTGAAGGAATTGCAGTCAAGGACTCAGGTCCCCTTGGCCAGCCATGCTCTTGGGCTTATTTTCATTCCTAGCCCAGGCCTTCCTCAATGCCTCTCTTGAGGACTCTTACGAGGGTCAAGGGCCGGCGGTGAGGAGGTCTTGGAGACACTTTTCTCCACTGTAACTCAATATTTACATTTTTTTTTTCTTTCTAGCCCTACTCTTTCCCTCTTGCAATCCCCAGATCCATAAACTGCAGGAGTCTTTTGTAAGGGGCTCCCTTGGCAGTAAGATGATTCCCAAGTCTTCGCTGATGCAGTTGTATGAGGGAAAATGGAAGAGAGAGAGAAATGGGGTGTCTCTCCAGCTTAGCCTCTTGCTTGTAGTGTCACAGTTAGTAATTAGAAGCTTAACTGTTATTTTCATTTTGGCTTGTCTTAATCACTTCCTTTTGACACCTGTAATTCAGCTCCTATCTCAGCTCAGCTCATTATTTTTTTCTCTCTCTTTCCCTAACATCTGAGTGCAGAAATTTTGCCTTCTTGTTCTCCCCTGTGACCTAAGCATCCAAGGCTTAGTGGATGAAAACACTAGACTAAGTCTAATGTGGTCTCTAGATTATAAGGAAGTATTTCACAGTACTTTAGATAAATACAATACAATAGCCTGAGGATCTGAAACGGAGGTTGATTCAGAATAACTCACAGAAATTACATCCTGACTGCCTTCCCGCAGTGTATTCTGGGGGCGGGTCCCAACCTCAGGTCTGTTCAAGTTCTAAAGAAGATCTCTCCATAGCTATGAAAAGCAACAAATGATTTAAATGTGGACATATGAAGAAGGTTGCGCTTGCGGAATGCAGAGCTGTGGAGAGGTTTTGAATTTGTTTCCTTCTCTCTTGCCAAGGATTATGATTTCAGAAGGACGGAACCTTCTCTAATTCTAGTTAGAAGTGACCACATTGCCAAGGACTGAAAGGAACAAGATGGAAAAATGCTGATACAGGCTATAGCAAACTTTAGCTCGGGACTGAGACTGGGCAGCTAAGTAGAGGAACCATTCTTATAAACAAATTGGACCCTTTTGAAAATACTGCTCCCAAATATAGAGGTAGTGTTGGGGATTGACTTCTGTCTGACACCAATGGCATGTTCAGGTTCCAAACCCTGATCCTGTGGGTGTGAACCCATTTGTAACTAGGACCACTGAAGATGCTATTAGGTAAGTTGTGCCCAAACTGAATGAAGGTGAACCTTAATTCAATATGGCGGAGGTCCTTTCAAGCAAAGGAAATTGAACATAGGAGGAGAAGCCACAGAGAGCAACTTTTCAATTCACTGCGTTAAAAAAAAAATCAGTCATCATATTTGGCACCAATCTAGTCATGAATATAGGTTCAACTAATTCAAGATTTTATAAGGATCATTATAAAATTTGGACTGACCATATTTCACTTTTGCCATTGGAATATGCAAGCTCCCATAGGTTTAATACTGCTAGAAGGCTCTGAAATCATTTATTTAGCTCCACAAACAATCTCTGTTATGCTTAATAACTACTGTTTTATATTGAAAATCATAGTAAAACTTGAGTTTAAAAATTTGGGAAGCCTATGTATAGAAATGCTTCTAATAGTAATTAGGAGCTGAAGGTACTGGAGTTGAGGGTCAAATTTTCAGTGGAATTCTCTAGCATCTATTTACAAACCTAATTCATTTTACTTGCACTTTCCTTTACAATAAGTTAATTGCATATACTAGGTGGAGGTTTTATGTGGGCAAATACATAATTAGGCAAACCCACTGAGAATTCTACTTCAATCTTTAAACACTTTTAATTTCTTAGAATTTTTCACATTTAGAAAGGAGTATCTGTAAATTTATGCAGCAAACAAAAGGAAACAGGTTCAAATTGTGAACTGTAGGTTAGAACTAAGCCAATCCCATTTTTTTGGGCAGGCTCCTGTAACTCTACATGTAAAATGTACAATTGCTATTATATAATACTCTATTGTTTTCTTCCTTGGCACTACTTTTCAACCCTACAGTTTTCTTTACCATGTCAATTAGTACTAATTATTTTTATCAGATGTTATAATACAAATGTCTATACAGACTTGTTAATCTAGTACAAGAAAAAATTTTTAAAAGGAAAGTTTTGGGTAAACAGGGAATGCATCTCCCAAATAGAATCATTTGAATTGAAGGTTTAAAAAAAAACCATATTTTCCAGTTGTTATAAATATAACATAGGGTTAAATTATTAAAGAATTTCTACTCAATTGCATTATACTTTTAATAAATACATAATGCTAATTTATGGATTAAGTGTCCCCAAAGTAATTTTAAAAATCTATAACCATTCCTGAAATAAAGCACAAGTTTCTGAAAAATCAGTTTATTTCCTTTCTATGTCTCAAAATATATATTGAGACAAATGTCAATAAAATATACAAATGCATAAGTATAAATGAGAGAAATTAAATTTTCAACTTTAACAATATCTTTTTACTGTTACTCCACAGAAACCAAATGATTTATCAACTATTTAATCTAAGCCTGGATTGTATATTGTTCCCAGAACTTAACATATACATGCCAGCAAGAAACATGTTCATTCTCGTTTACTCCAAATGTTGCTCAGTAAGGTATTCAGTTTGAAAAGTTTAATTATTACAGACTTAAAATTAATAATGACCATTTGTGAATGTCCTGCTAGCCGTATAATAACCATTTCCTAATAAAATCTGCAATGTTTGAATCCATTTATTTTAGCTAAGGATATTGTTACTGTGTCAGGAATTGTCTATATTCTGAAATTATCATTAAAGTGCACACTCAGTATCAAAAAGTAGTCATAAAAAGTAATATATCTTCTGCCTTGTCCACTTGTTATAAACAAATAGCTTTTTAAAAGGCATTATACTGATAGACTCTTCTGTCAAAGTCGCTACAGAAGCATCTTTCACTCATAACTTACCACAAGATGCCATTTCATCGCTCTGGTCACCACAGTCATCTTCCCTGTCACACAGCCATGCTCTGGGAATGCAGCGCCCATTTCCACAAGAGAACTGATCCATCTGGCAGGTTCTGGCTATGATGGTCAATTAATATACAAACAATACATTTAGAGGTTCTTTGAAACCACATTAAGGTTAAAATAACATCATGTAGTGTCTCTCTGACCCATAAGATCATTATAGTAGTCTATTAAGATAAAAGATTTTTAAAATAAAGTTTTATTTAATTTTTGACAATGCCAATTTTCTTGTCTTCTCTAAAGTTCAAATGCTTTGCCCTTTAATTAAAATTACTGCTGAATGACAAGATATTCAGTAACGTTCACACTTCCATAAATGAAGCTATGTATTTATTATTTTAGAATTCTTCCGTGACACATGCTTATGAGTATATGGCTGAATTAAACTTCTTCCAACTTTTAATTAATGGAGAATTTTCCACAGTGTTTGCCAATAAGCCAAGAAAACTTTTGCTGTAATGTTGGTAGAAGTATTTGGAGACTATTTCAGGATATCTGATTTCTAATCATGCAGTCAGAATTGTCTTTTTCCTCTAACATTTTTCAATGCATTTACTTCTTGATCTCTAAATTCTCCAATGTATGGAACAAGAATGTAGAACATATTTTCTAAAACACACATTTAACCTTAAGATGAATATTTTTATACTGACTTTTCATCACAGCTATAGAAAAGTGCATGACTTTTTTTGCATTTTATTTTTTAACAGACTTATTGAGATATAGTTCAGATTCTATACAATTAATCCTTTTAAAGTATACAATTCACTAGCTTTTAATATATTCACAAATATGTGCAACCATCACCATACCTCCTTCCTTCTTTTCTTTTCACTTTTTTCTTTTCTTTCCTTCCCTTTCTCTTTCCCTTTCTTTCATTCTTATATCTATCCCTTTCTCCTTAATTCCCTACATCTTTGTTTCTTCAGTCTTTCTAGACACCTTTAAAAAAGATATTATCATAGATTTTTTAAAAATCTCCATTAAGTTCGAATTGGCCCATAATAAAAGTATATTGAATGTATCCAGCCAAATATTTTTTTTTTTTCTATTTGATGTTCTTTTATCCCTGAATTCTTCCCTAATCATTCAAGTTTGATTCTAGCAAAGTTTTCTCAAATGATTTGTTTTCATTAGGGGAGCTAAGGTGGTTATAGAGGAGAATAAGAAAGAACTTCTAAGAACATGGTGTGTAACCTATTGCACACTGTGATGATGTAGGGATTTATGTATCATTTCATTAACTCTTGAGATGAGGAAATGTTATAAACCATTTTTACCCCAAAGAGTACTCACTGTTTTATTTTTCAGGGGTATTATGATCTGAAAATATAAGAAATCATTGTCTAGTCTAACAATGGGGAAAATTATTTGCTTTGTATGACAGGCAATTTTAACTAATTTCAGATAAGAAAGATGCTTAATTCCATAAATCTTCAACTACTGTCTACATGACATAATCAGATTGACTAAATTATCACTTTGTAATCACTAGATTAGTTATTACGAAGACAGAATCTTCATGTTTTGTAATTCTTGTCTCACCAGATCTGTATTAGTTTAGAAATGAGATTAGCAGAGCAGTCCCAGAGGACTATAGTTTTGTAGCAAATGATGCCTAATGAAGAGCAAGTTTATACTCTTCCAATGGAAATGTTTATCTAGCAGATGAATCAGAGATTCACTGTCACAATGTGAATTTCCTCTACCCATCCCTAATCACACATCTCTGCAGCAATGTAGCAGTAAGAAATCCCACAATAGATAGAAAAAATATGGGGGAGGAGTAGAACGAACATAATTCATTTTTCCTGAACTTCACCTTTGTTGCATTTTAATCAAAGCATTTAATCAAAGTATTCTATTTAAACGAAACCTATGCCATATCTTTAACTTACCTGTAAAAATGTCTGATCTTTAATACATCAGATTTTCTTAATGCAATCACACTTGTCTAATGTGAATTAAGTCAAAATTTGTGGATGATGTGAGAACAAATATTATGTAATACAATCATAATTCTGCAGTGTGGGAAAATACTGTTCTGAATTTGCCTAGGCCAAGGATTGCCAACAGTTACTATGAGGAAAAAGGTATTCCAAATCTAATTATTTCTCATATTTGGTTCCTGGGTCTCCCTCATAAGCAGACAAAAATATTTCAGTTGTTCAGGCGGAATAACAAGCCACTCACTATGTCAGCTCTTAACTGCCTCCTGGTTTTATGCATATGCTGCTTCCTCTTCCCAGTACCCTCTCCAATCCTCTCTTCCATTAGTCACTCCCCTCCTTGCAATCTATGCTAATCAGATATACATTTTTCCCACTGAAATATTTCTATTAAATAGAAAGTATGGGAAATATCATTAATATTTGTTTACTGTCATATAGCCTTATCAAATATTATTTCGATATTTGCTGAACTTTTTTTTTTCTCATTTAAGAAAAAATATATAGTTACATTCAAATATAGTTACATTTGAAGGCCCCTATATAATCTTCTGCAATCACATTTACCTCCCTCTTTTTCTACAGGTAACGACTATCCTTAATTTGTTATATTTTTCATTTCACACATATTTTAATCCTATCCCTATGTGTTTATGAATCCTTAAGCACTACATAGAATTGTTTTACATTTTTTTTACTTCATATAAATGGTACTAAACTGGTTATATTCTGCTACTTGCTTTTTTGCTTACCATTGTTTCTAAAATTAATTCCTGTTGATAGATAAGTTCTAGGTCATTCAATTTAATTATGAATAGTATTCCATTGTTTGAACTAACAAAATATATCTACCCATTTTCCTGCTAAGGGACATTTGACTTGTTTTGAATTTTAAACTATCAGTACAAGGGCAATGGACATTCTTATTCATCCCTTCCTGTGCACAGGAATAGAGGATAAATTTATAAAGATAATACAAAGTAGAAGCGTAGGCACATCTTCACATATACTAGACTTTGCCAAACTGCTCTCCAAAGTGGAACATCAATTTACACACCCATTGATATTGTCTGACAATTCCTCGTTTCCACAATCTTGCCAATGCTTAGTTTTATCAGGTTCTTTCTTTTTCCTAATGAAATGGCTTAAACCACTATTTAGGCATTTTTTATGCTTTTTTTTAAGACTCAGTTTGGACATTACCTCCATAAGGAAGCCTTCCCAGATACCCAAAGACTAAATGAGTTGCTCTTCCTATATCTTTCCGTGAAGTTCAACTTAGCACTTTGAATCTTACATTGGGATGGCCTGTTCACGTTTCTCATCACCTTCATTCTTAGCTTCTTAAAGAAGGATACTGTGTATTTTTCTATCTCCAGTGCCTTGATACATATTTATTGAATTAACAGATTCATGAGGGAAAGACAACAAAGGAACAAAACAGAAAATTGGCTTCCTGTGGGAAAGGATTTTCTTTTAGATATAAAGTATTTGTGATGCTAATAGCTACAGAATAGTAGATTCAATTACCAAAATAATCCCCTTACAAGAAGTCTTTTCTGTAGGATATATGCCCATATATATTCTGTGTCTAGGAATGTATAGAAATGATCCAGCTAGGAAAATGTTTTATATTAATTTGCCATACTTTTCCAGTATGATAAACCTATCTATTTTGGTAAAATGAAATGGAAATACAACCACATACTTCATAGTGTTTGAAGCTAAAAGGCATATTTATTTTTCTCTTTCTTCTTTTTATTCAAGTTCTTAAAGTGTCCTGTGGCCATAATATCTATCATAAATATTCTGACAAGAAGACCTAGTACTGAGTGGCAGATTTCAGCTGGCATCACTTAAAGTGTATCATGAAGTGCAGGCAAGTTATGTGCTATTTCCTAGGGGACTACAGACTTTGAGAGCTTTAGAATTCTTACTAATTAGGATTGTTTGTTTTCTTTGCTCTTAAACATAAGCCTTTCCATGTTTACTGTGTAAATAGCTAGTCAATCCCAAATGCTCCTTTAAAAATCATGTAGAAACATATTTTAAAAATTTAATCTGTATGAAGAAAACATGGTATTATGAATTGTCAGAATGCCTTCTATTTTTTTTTAAGATTTTATTAATCCCCGCCCCCCTTGTTGTTTTTGCACTCGCTGTCTTGCTCTCTGTGTCCATTCACCATGGACTCTCTGTGTCTGCTTGTCTTCTCTTCTCGTCTTTTCTTTAGAGGCACCGGGAACTGATCCTGGGACCTCTGATGTGGGACAGAGGCAGTTAATCACTTGAGCCACCTCAGCTCCCTGGTTTGTTGTGTCTCTCATTGTCTCTCCTCTTTGTCTCTTTTTGTTGTGCCAGCTCTCTGCATGGGCCAGCTCTCCACACAGTCCAGCTCTTCAGGTGGTCCAGCTTGCCATGTGGGCCAGCTCGCTTTCACCAGGAGGCCCCAGGAAATGAACCCGGGACCTCCCATATGGTAGACGGGAGCTCAATTGCTTGAGCCACATCAGCTTCCCAATGCCTTCTATTTTAAGGTGAAACCAGAACTGTCTATTTAGGATATAATGAAACAGTCAATGAATCGAACCTTAACCTTAAAAGAATAATAATTTTTCTAGTTTAGAAAGATGCTTCATTGCAGTTTATAGTTATATTGCAAGAGCAACATGAGCAAGTTAAATTGACTATATCTAAAATTCCAGCTTTTCCTCAAGATAATAAATTTTGATATGAAGAGCAATGACCTTGAATACTGAACTCTTGGACTCAGTTCACCCTAAACTCTTAGTAAGCTTAGGCAAGTCCCCTCTCTCATGACTCGCTTATTAAATGGAAAGGCTTGAAGGCAGGGACCTAGTACCAGATGGTTGCTGGAGGTCTCTTTCTGTTAGAAGGTCTTTGGCAAAAAAAAAAAAAAAAAAACTTATGTGAGACACACACTCAATCATGAAAACAATCAGTGATGCTAAAATGTTAGATACAGCTTTTAATCAAGTGACAAGAGAGCAAATGACCCATAGATCACCAACAAATTCGTTACTATGAAGGAAAAGTGAATACGAAATATAGGTTAGTATTCTGAACTGGTAGGTGTTTCATTCTTTTTTTTTTGGTATGTATGTAATGAAAAGCTCTTTGGAAACAATTTCTAGTTACTTAATACTCTTACAGAGCTGAAAGAAATATATGAGAGAACTGAGGTGCAGAGAGGTACAAGTCTCCAAGAGAATACCAGTGCAAGAGAAACAAAAGCACATGATGAACAAAATGTGGCATATACACACAATGCAGTATTATTCAGTGGTACAGTTTCTGTTTGGAGTGATGGAAAAGTTTTGGTAATAGATGGTGATGGTGGTGATGGTAGCACAATATTGTGTATATAATTAAAACCACCAAATTGCATACTTGAAAGTTAAAATAGTAAATTTTAGGTTGTATATATGCTTCTAGAACAAATTTTAAAAAGCATAGAAACTTACAACATAAAGTCTAAACCCTTATGTAAAACATGGACTATAATTAGTAATATAATAATAATATTGTTTCATAAAGTCAAACAAAAATACCACACTAAAACTGTGTGGGTTAGGGGGATTGGCATATGGGAACTCTATTTTCTGCATGATTTTTCTGTAATACTGTAACTGCTCTGGAAAAAACAAAAGTACATATGAAGCTTCTTGACATCTGGGGCTTTTGTCTATATGTTTCCTCTATAGTTTTCAGTAAAACATTGTATTGATTTTTTTTTTTTAAACTAAACCTTATGTTGACAGAGAGAGAGAGTTGGTAGGGTGGTTGATATGTTTTGATGTTGCTGTATGTAATGGTTAAAAATCAGTTTTTACTGATTACATTAATAGAAGTCATCAAAGATGCTGTTTTTTCATTCATCATTGAAAGTGAAAAACAAGGCTGCTGCTTGGCAGAATCATTTTTCAACATTTATCTCACTGATAATGACCTTTCTTTCACTGTGTTGTAACCTGAACCACAGGCTGTATATTTCCATTCAACAACAATCTGGCTAGGAATTCAAAGATTACAATGGAAATACAAATACACTTAGTGGGTCTTGAGACTTCATGACAGAATAAACAAACAAAGGAACAAAAAACCCTACCTCACATAAATAATGTGCCATGAATGGAAAACTATTCACAGATGTCTTCCTAGGCATATTATTTTTTCAAGGTTAAAAAAAAAAAGGCCTCTTTATGAGATGGCTTATATCACAGCATGCTAACAAACCTCAACCTCCACTGCCAAGTAAGATTTAGCAGGAACAAGTCTCGTCCAAGTAGTGTATCGACAGTCAACCCATATGGATAGATAAAGTGCCAAATTACTTTGGAAAGCAGAGTCAAGCCCAATGATTAAGTAAAATATAATTTGTATTCTCGACTTTGTGGCATCAAACTCTGACTTCATTTATTACTGTAATAATCAGATCATAGCATGAGGACAGTTCAGCTTAGTTCAAAGCACTGACCTACATTTTTATGGTGACTAAGTTTGGAGATTTATGTACATATCCAACAAATCTTTACCTGCACAAGTTTGATTGGATTCATCTTCATTGCTCCCGCAATCATTGGCTCCATCACAAAGCCATCTCTTGGGAATGCAGCGATTATTCTGGCATTTAAACTGATCATCAGGGCAGCTATGATTGACTAGAAGAAAGCAAGCAACCTTGTCATTTAAAATTAGAGGAAATTGTGATTATTTTGAATTATAGTTTCAGAAAAGTAACGGTAATTATTATAATAGCACAGTACAAATATACTTTAGATTCTGTCATTCATTATCTATTTTATAGCAAATATTATTATTCTAGGCTATGTTAAAATGTAATACATTTATAGATGATATTAAGTAATTAAATCTCATATAAAAGAAAACATACTCTCTTTTCACATCGCCACCTAAGCCAAATATATCACTAAGTTTGTTTTCCCACCCCTATCACAACTCTTGATTCAATTGCAAAATATTTTCAAAAAACGTTTTAAATTAACCTCAAATTTTAATGTTAAACCTAGCAAGTATGTATCAAAAAATAATTTAATCACATATATCAAAAAATACTTGATTTTTTAAAAAACAGTGCTTCCACTCAAATATTTTTTAAAATGTTAAATAAGCCTAATTTTATTGTGCTTTGCCCAGTGTTTCTTGGGATTGGAAGGATAAACAAACAAAAGAAAAGTATATCACCTGCGACCTGCAGTTGATGCTAAATGAGGTCCTGCATAATTTTAATAACAGAAATAATTATATGAGTTTTCACTTCTAGTAAAAACAAATAAACACGCAACTATAAAAATACTGAGGACAAGAACAATCCTCATCTGGAAAGCTGTGCACAGCTAAGGATTAAACTTCCAATATCTAAGCACAGTAGGGGAGCCATCTTAAAGTTAACCTTCTGTGATTATTTTTTCTGTGCCCTGGAGGCAAAATTCCTAAGCGAATTGGCATGCTCTTCAATATTTGTTTCACAACTTCAACATTCTTTTTGAAGCAATTTTCCCTGTGCTCAGTAGTTGCACTTCTATATACTAAAAATGAATGTGGGTAATAGTTTCACTTGGAATTTGCAAAATACTTATTTCATCATGCTGTTGCATAGAAATGTGTGCATTTCCAGGCAGTTTCTACAAAACATTATTTCTTTAAAGTGGCTTTGGTGATAAAGTGGTTTTTATCACTTTTTAGAAAGTTTTTATTCATGTATAATAAAAAATAGGAAGAAAGGCATTTGAGCATGATTAACATTTTCCAACCACTTCAGGGACTTAAGAATAGATACTCATGAGAAATAAAATTCATCTAATACATTAGAGGGTCAACATTTCAAAGTACCAAGATTATGCATATACACTTCAGTGAAGCTTGATCAAGGACCTTCGCAATTTTCATCAGTGTTGTAATTGGGAATTCAAAAAGGATTAGCAAATACAGTCCACAGTGTTGGCATTTGGAGCTGAGAAGTCTAAGGATAGAAAACACAATGATAGTGTCCAAGGTCACAGTTTATGAGTGCTTCAGATTTAAAATCATCCCTTGAAATGACTTATGTAGTGCTGTAATAATAACCAGAGACCCCAGGAAAAGAATGCTGCTCAGAATCCCTGAAATGCTCAGAAATGAAACTACACTATGGAATGATGGCCTGAGATATTTGACTCTTCACTGTCCACTCTTTTAGTCATTCATTCATCCATGTGCCAGGTACTTTGATATGCCCTGGGACTTTTAAGATGTCTAAAATTTAATGTCTCATTATAGAGACACTCATCTATCAGTGCAACAGATAAGTGAGCAAATGATTGCAATACAGTTTAGCGATGACAATGATAAAGGAATGTACAGGAGATAAATGTTCAACACAGTGAACACTGTTGGAAAGGAGAGATTTTTAGTGTTCAAAGAAGACTTCACTAAAGAAGTGATTGTAAACTATGATGAGTAACATAGATTGGGAATGGACAGAGCACTGTCAAAGAGGAGACAGGGCATTTTAAAAATATAATTATTTTTTTTATTTATTAGAGAAGTTGAAAACTTACAGATACATCATGGAGGAAATAAAGAGTTCACATACCCCACCCCCTAACACACAAACACACACAGTTTTCCTTATTAACATTTTGCATTAGCATGGTACATTTATTACAATTGATTAAAAAAATATAATTATACTATTAACTATAGTCCATAGTTTACATTTTTGCTGTTTGTGTTGTACAGGCCTATGTTTGTTTTTTTATTTATATTTTAGTAACATATATACAACCTAAATTTACACCTTTAAACCACATTCAAATGTATAATTCAGTAATATTAAATACATTGACAATATTGTGTTACTATTACCACCATCTATTACCAAAACTTTTCCATCACTCCAACAGAAACTCTGTACCAATTAAGTATTAATTCCCAATTCTCTATCCTCACCCCAACCCCTGGTAAACTTCATTTTAGCTTCTGACTCTATGAATTTGCTTGTTCTAATTATTTCCTGTCAGAGAGATCATACAACATTTTTCCTTTTGTGCCTAGCTTATTTCACTCAACACAATGTCTTCGCATGTGTCAGAACATAATTCTTTTTACTGCAGAATAATATTCCATTGTATATATGTATCACATTGTGTTTATCCATTCATCCATTAATGGACACTTGGGTTGCTTCCATTTTTGACAATTGTGAATGATGTCTCTATTAACATCAGTGTGCAAATATCTGCTACAATCCTTGCTTGCAATTTTAGTATATATTTAGACATGGGATTGCTCAATCATATGGTAATTCTATCGTTAATTCTCTGAGGAACTACTTCTTTCCACAGTGACTGAACCAACTTACATTTCTACCAACAATGAATGAATGTTTCTATCTCTCCACATCTCTCCAATACTGGTAATTTTACATTTGTTTAATAGTAGATATTCTAGTGCATGTGAAAAGGTATCTCATTATGATTTTATTTGCATTTCCCTAATGAGTAATGATGTTGAGCATATCTTCATGTGCTTTTTGCCATTCGTATGTCTTCGGTGGAGAAATTTCTATTCAAATATTTTGCCCATTTTTTAATTGGGTTGTCTTTTTGTTGCTGAGTTGTAGGAATTCTTTATATATTCTGGATATTAAACCCTTATAAGATATGTGATTTGCGAATATTTTCTACCATTACTTTCAGGATGCGAAAATGATACTTTGATGCTAAAAGGCTTTTAATTTAGATGAAGTCCCATTTACCGATTTTTTCTTTTGTTGCCCTTGCTGTTGATACATAGTCTAAGAAACCATTATTTAACACAAGGTCCTAAAGATATGAAGTGAGGTAGGGGCCCAACTTCATTCTTTTGATATGGATATGCAATTCTTCCAGCACCATTTGTAGAAGAGACATTTTTTCCCCATTGAGAATACTTGGCAACCTAGTTAAAAATTAATTGGTCCAGGGAGCTGATATAGCTCAGTGGTTGAGAGCCTGCTTCCCATGTACAAGGAGGGCATGGGTTCAATCCCTGGTACCTCCTAAAAAAAAAAAAAATTAATTGGCTCTAGATGTGAGAGTTTATTTCTGAACTCTCAATTCAATTCCATTGGTTTATATGTCTATCCTTGTGCCAGTACCATGCAGTTTAGATTACTAATTAATCTACTAATTAGTTTTGTAATAAGTTTTAAAATTGGGAAGTGTGAGTCATCCAACTTAATCTTCTTTTTCAAAATGTTTTTGGCTATTTGGGTTCCCTTTACATTCCATATAAATTTGATGATTGGCTTTTTCATTTCTGCAAGGAAGGCTGTTAGAAATTTGGTGGGGATCACACAGAGAATTGCTCTAGTTAGAAATGATATCTTAATGGTATTTGTCTTCTAATTCATAAACAAGGAATATCCTATTTGAGTTGTCTTTGATTTATTTTAGCAATGTTTTGTACTTTTTCATACAGAGGTCCTTAACATCCTAAATTCATTATATTTTATTTTTTTAGTGGCTATTTTATGTTGAATTTTTCCTTGATGTCCTCTTCAAATTACTCATTATTAATACATAGAAATACTGATGATTTTTGTATATTGATCTTGTATCACTTTGCTGAATTCTTTTATTAGCTCTAATAACTTTGTTGTGGATTTTTCAAGATTTTCTATATATAAGTTCCTGTCATCTGCAAATAAGGAAAGTTTTACTTTTTTCCCATTTGGATGCCTTTTATTTCTTTTTCTTGCCTATTTTCTTTGGCTAGAAATCCCAACACAATGCTGAGTAACAGTGGTGACAGTGGGCATCTTTGTCTTGTTCCTGATGTCAGAGGGAAAGTTTTCAGGCTTTCACTATTGAGTATGAGGATACTGTGGGTTTTTGATATAAGCTCTTTATCATGTAGAGGAATTTTCCTTCTGTTCCTGGTTTTCTAAGTGTTTTTAACAAGAAGCAGTGCTGGATATTGTCAAATGCCTTTTCTGTATTAATTGAGATGATCATGTATTTGTTATCCTTTTTTCTATTAATGTAGTGCATTACATTAATTGATCTCTTATGTTGAACCACCCTTGCAGACCTGGGATAAATCACAATTAATCACAGTGTATAATTCTTTTAATGTGCTGTAGATTTCATTTGCTAGCATTTTGTTGAGGATTGTTGCATCTATATTCTAAGTAATAATGGTTTGTAATTTGTTTTCTCATTTATTTTAACTGAATTTGCTATTAGAGTGATGGTGGCCTCATAAATTGAGTAGGACGTAATGCCTCCTCTTCAAATTTTCAGAAGAATTTAAGCAGAACTGGTGTTAATTCTTCATGGAATGTTTGATAAAATGCCCTAGTGAAGCCATCTGGTCCTGGGTTTTTCTTTGTTGGAAGGGTTTGGTAACTAGTTCAATCTCTTTACTTGTTATTGCCCAGTTGAGATCCCCCATTTCTTCCTCCTCCTCCTCTCCTTCTCCTTCTCCTTCTCTTCCTCCTTCAGTAGTTTTTGTGATTGCAGGAATATTTCCATCTAGGTTATCAAATTTTTTGGTGTAAGTTGTTCATAGCATTCCCTTATAATCTTTTTTTAAAAATGTCTGTGGGGTTGGTAGTACTATCCTCTATTTCAACCCTTATTTTATTTCTTTGCATCCTCTCTCTATTTTCTTTTTTCTTATCTTTTTCATTTATCTCTGGTCTATCATTTTTCCTTCTTCCTTTTTACTTTGGGTTTAGTTTGCTCTTCATTTTGTGAGAGTCAGTCTTTGACCTGAGATAGCTTTTTTTAATGTAAACATTTAGAGCTATAATTTTTTTCTCTCAGCAGTCTTTGCTGCATGCTATAGGTTTTGCTATGCTATGTTTTTGTTTTCACTTGCCTCAAGATATTTTCTAATATCACTCATGAATTCTTTGACTTCTTATTGTTTAACATACATTGTTTGATTTCCACGTATTTTTGAATTTTCTGGTTCTCCATCTGTTAGTGATTTCTATTTTGATTACATTGTGTTTGAAGAAGACATATTCTTTGATTTTGGTACCTTTGAACATAATAAGACTTGTTTTTTGACCTAACCTGTGGTCTATACTGTAGAATGATCCATGTGCAGTAAATAAGAATGTGCATTCTACTGCTGTTGGTTAACATGTTCTATATATGTCCATTAAGTTTGGTGGGTTTAGAGTACAGCTTAAGTCTTCTATTTCCTTATTGATTTTCTGTCTACATACTCTATCCTTTACTGAAAGTGGTATATTGTCATCTCTTACTATTAAAGTGGAACTACATATTTCTCCTTATAAACTGTCAATTTCGGTTTATATATTTTTGGGTTCTGCCATTAGGACACATATATTTATCATTTCTATATCTTCTTAGGGAATTGGCCCTTTATCAATATATAGTGACTTTCTTTGTCCCTAATAACAGTTTTTGACTTAAAGTTCATTTAATCTCCTATTAGTATAGCTATCCCAGCTCTCTTTTCCTTTTTCTTTCTCTTTTGCATGATCTCTAGCTCTAGCTCTATCTCCATCTCTATCTGTATTTCCTCCTTTCAACCTATGTGTGTCTTTGAATTTAAGGTGAGTCTCTTGTAAAGAACATATGGGCCATGCTTTTTTTATCCATTCTACCAATCTTTGCCTTTTCACTGCCATATATGGGACTTTCTTCTGTCATTTTGCCCTTTGGTCTTTGTATTTCTCATACTGTTTGTCCTCAATTCTTCTGATAACACCTACTTTCACATTTGATGTTTTGCATTGTACAAATAGAAATATCTACATTTCTTTCTGTATCTATTTTTCACATATATTTTTCACATATTTTCTTTGTGGTTAGCACAGGGATTAAATTTAATATCCTAAATCTGTAACAGTTTATTTGATACCAACTTAACTTTAATATGACACACACATCCACTCCTTCTGTAGCCCTCTATACACCCTCCTTTTTGCTGTACTTGTTACAGATTATATCTTTATACATTGTATGTCCAAAACCATAGAGTTATCATTACTATTTATGCATTTGTGTTTTAGAACCTGTAAGAAGTAGGAAGTGGAGTCGCATACCAAAACATACAATAAAATAATATTGGCATTTATAATTGCCCATATGGCTACCTTTACTGGAGGTTTTTATTTCTTTATGCCACTCTCATCCACTGTCTACTGTCTTTTCCTTTTATTCTCAAGAACTCTTTAGCATTGTTTTTAGGACAATTCTAGTGGTGAAGACCTCCCTCAGCTTTTCACAATCTGGGAATGTTTTTGAAAGACAGTCTTGCCAGATATAAAATTCTTGGTTAGCACTAGTTTTCTTTCAGCATTTTAAATATACACCCCACTGCCTTCTTGTCTCCATGATTTCTGATTAAATTGGCACTTAATCTTATTGGGACTCCCTCATACATAACACATTGCTTTTGCAGCTTTCAGAACTCTGCTTGTCCTTGGCTTTCAACAATTTGATTACTATCTGCTTGGGTGTGGCTCTCTGAGATTATCTTGTTTGGGATTAGTTGGGCTTCTTGAAAGTACATATTCTTTTCTTTAATTAAATTTGGGAAGTTCTCTCACATTATTTCTCTGAATATTCCCTCTTCCCCTTTCTCTCTTTCTTCTCCTTCTAGGTCTTCTATAATGCATGTGTTGTTATATTTCATTGTGTCCCACAGGACTCTTAGGCCGTGTTCACTTTTTTCATTCTTTTTTTCTTTCTGCTCCTCAGCCAGCATCATTTCAATTTCTTTATATTGAATTCACTGAGTCTTTCTTCTGCCAGCTCCAATCTGCTGTTGAAATACTTTGGGGATTTTTTTCATTTCAGTTTTTGTGCTCTTCAACTCCAGTAGTTCTGTTGGATTCCTTGTTAAATTTCTATCTCTTTTTTGAGACTCTTAAATTGTTCATTCACTGTTTTCCTGATATCCTTTAATATTTTTCTCTGTGTTTCCTTTATTTCCTTGAGCATTTTGACATTTTTTAAAAGACTTTGTCTGGTATGTCTGAAGTCTCTTCTTCATTGATGGTTTCTGGATTTTTATCTTGTCCTTTGGACGGGTCATCATTTCCTATTTCTTTGTCATTTTGTTGCACACTGTATGTTTTAATATTTTAAACTGCTAACTCTGGGATTTAATCTTTGGACTGTCTGATTTTTACATTTTCATCCAGCTAGTGATATGACAGAAATTTTGTTGAGTGCCAGAAATGTTTTTAAAGCTGCATTTTCTTGATTCAGCACCTTTAACTGCAGCCCTTTAACTGTTTTCTGGAGCTTGGAATAAGATGGTCCTGCCAGTTTTTGCTATTTTTTAAAGATTCTGTGGTGGAACCACCCTAGCATGTCTTATGCCATCACCTTGGTCAACAAGAAGTAAAGGGTATTTTTTGGAGATCTACCTTTTGTTCAATTTGATCAGAGAAATAGGGTCAATGGATCTATATTAGACATTGACAGCTAAACACATGAGCCTGAGAATTTCATGAGTTACCTTATGTTCAATTGATTTTAGTTTTTATCTTGTCGTATAGTCAATGAAATAACAAGATCAGATTTCATTTTGTAAATACAATTTTGGAAGCATTGTGGAATGTTGGCTTTATTTAAGGGAGGGAAAGAGATAAGAATAAAAACAGGGAATTTACAGAATTAATTTAGGAATGGAAACTAATTTAGGCAGTGAAAATGGAAAGGAAGCAATTGAGGAAAAATTAATTATTCAGAAGGTAAAAGAGATAGGATTTATTATTAGAATGAATATAGAAGATATGTAAAAGAGTACTCCAGGAAAAAAATCCATTGCAGAAGCTTGGGTTATGGGATAGGAAATAACAACAATCAAGTAAAAAAATTTACTGATGAGAAATTTTAACACTACAATAAACAATACAAATGCAGTGCTCCTACACACATATCCTGGTTTACCCTGACTCCCTCCCTGATTTAATTTTTCCATGCAGCAGTTACTACACTGAGGATTTATTAATCAACATATTACATTTTGAGATTATTTATTGTATATTTCTCCTCACTAGAATGTAAAGCACTAAGGGCAATGATTTACGTGTGTGTGTGTGAATTTTGTTTACTGCAGAGCCTAGAAGAGTTTCTGGCACCTCCTAGACACTCAATGTTTGTTGAATGAATAAATACACTCCTTGCAAACAGCTGTCAAACTGAACTTGAAAATTTTTTCTTATATTTTTGTTTGTATAGGGTTTTAGGACACATTGAAGAAAATGCACTAAGCAGAGTATAGAAACCCATTTATTTACATTTAGTATTGTCTGGAAATAAAGACGGGAATTGGCTCTTGGTAATAAATAAATTATCCTGTTTTCTAAGTGTCTAATTTTCTTCTCTGAAGTTATGAAATTAGCAAAACAAACCCATAGAAGATATGAGTTTCCTTGTGAGTTGGTAGAAAAGAATCACACAGATGGAAGCACGAGCCTAAAGGACTAAACCATGAATCTAATGATGAAACATTTGTGTCCTGCTCAGGCATTGGCTCCCTTGTAACTTCAGACAAACTTGGTAATATGTAGGGAGTACTCTTTAATTCATGAATAAACATGATGTGTCAGAAGGAGTAAGGCAATTAACTTAATCACTAAATAATATGCCATTTGTGTAAAAAATAGTAGGATAAAAGACAAACCTTTACCCTCAGGTGAAATGCTGATCCCACCCCAAAACTTTTGGCTAACTGCCTCAATTTAGTATTTATTTAATATTTAACATTCTATTGTGTGGGATCACACTTTTCAGTGTAGATATTAAGGGGATTGACAATAAGAAGTGTATATTGTTGAAATCAGGGTTCATGTAGGAAATCAAGAGTGGGTAGTGTTGTCTCTAATAAATTATTTATCTATTAACAGACATTAAGAAAATAGTATTTTATTTTATAGTTCATATTCTTGGGATTTTTATTCCAAAGCAAAAATGGTTTAATGCAGCTGCCCAGATCAATTTTGTTAATTCTTAGAAAAGGATCTTAAAATTTTATTTTAAAAAATAAAGGAAAATGGAGAGTTGACTATCAACTCTCAATTAGTTTAACTACTTTCCCCTGGAATATGTCATTAATTGAAAGAAAATGTATTTCTTCTCTAAAAATAATGAACTTAAGTCAAATCAAAAGACCAAAGATAGATGTGTCTAACATATGCCTCTCACCTTATAAAAATATTTATTTCTTTCAAGACCACTCAGCTAGTAACATAAATCAAATATATTCTCAAAATATTATTTAATGTGTTTTCCAAAGTGTTTTCCTTCTATATAGGTGAGAAATTTCCTTTTTCCTACCATAAGCATAAAACTATTCCTATTCCAGCAAATTATAAATGCCCAAATAGAAGCCAAAGTGGGGGAAAAAAAAGAGACTTTTTAGTTCCAAATGCACCATATCTGTCTCCTACCATGTTCTAAGCCAGTGAAGCTAGGCATATTACAAACTCATATCTGATTCCCTGGATCTTCTTAATGGCTCACTTGCCAAGGACCAATGTAGTGGACCATGACTTGCTGTACAAATAATTCTGTCTTGAGGGCAGGTTAAATTGATTTTCCACATCTTCAAATTCAGAGATTCAAAGGAATAGCCTATAGCAACCTTCTAGTAGTGGTATGGGAGAAAAGGAAAAGATGGCAGAGAAGAGAAAAGGAGAGAATTTTTGAGCAACCAAAATAATTATATTAAAGATGGGGAAGGATGATTAAAAAAACAACATTGCTTTAAAACTATGCAAAAGAGGCAATCTAGGTCTAATCTATGCAAAAAAGATGACAGAGGCAAACTGAGCTCAATTTGTATCAAAGATATTTTCAGATTTTCGTAAATATTTTGATAATTCACAATTTCAAAGACTCAGGAAAATAGAGTTTGAAGATTACTTGAAGGAGAACATACAGCAATTTACTGAATCCTCATCACTTCCGTCGAGGCAGTCATCATCACCATCACATTTCCACCGAGCCTGAATACAGTGTCTGTTTTTGCAGCGGAATTCTCCAGCTTTACATATATGAGGTAATACTTCTCCAGGATTAACTAGGGTAAAAAAGACATTCAAGGCATATGAATAATGCTATCTAAACGTAATGCATTAAAAAGTAAATTTTGTTATAGTAACAAAATATTGCCTCATTTCACTGTATACAAAATATGAAAACATCTTCACATTATAGGCAGGATTATCTCTAGAAATGAGAAAATTTTTCAAGTTTTTCTGACAATAATCATTCAATAAGAATTTTCAAAATTTATTGCTAAAAATTGACATCTATATAATAATAATAATAAGAAGAATAGTGTAATACCATTATATATTCATGTTGGGTTTGTAGTTTTACTTTTCAAAGGACTTTCATTCATAATCTCAATTGATCAGCACAATAAGCTATGAGATAGGCATGGCAAATAATTACTATCTCCATTTTATAGGTGAATACATTGAGAATTAATCCAAGTGAAAAGACAAGGCAATAACACACAGTTTGATGGCTAGATAAACTTTGCTGAAATGTATGTGGGAAAAAAACTCAGGTCCAGTTAATAGTTTAAAGAATTATTAAGTTAATGGAAAAAAAAACCTCTATTATATATTAAGATTCTATGCAGTGCTTTTCCCTTTGTATAGTCTAAGTTCTCTAATCACATGCTAGGAATTCAGTTAATTGAGATTTATTCACAAAATGAAAGCGTTGGTATTCTTCTATTCTCTTTGAGTGGATTAGACTGGTTTGAGACTAGAAGGGAACATGTGGCAATGGTTAAAGTAAATGATTTGTATTTCATGGACCGAAAAAGACTTTGAATTTTCTAAAGAGGGTTTATTGCTAGAAGAAACAAAAGCCAACCTTTCAATCCAGGCTCTAATGGCTCTAGGCTTTATTTTGGATAACTGGCTAGGGCTGATGAACTGTCACAAAATTTATATCCACCCCAATTAATAAGGGATATTGAAAAACATATGTGGCACTTCCAGAATGCCCTGAATAGCATGTCCTGAATCCTTGTTTCTCTCCAAGGCTGGCTTCTGCAAAGACTGGTGGAGAGAAAGCGGTTCTGGAGCCAGACCCGCAGGGAATATGTTTCAGAGAGTCACTCAGCAAGTGCAAGGCAAGTGGGTCTCTAGGGTGGAAAAGAAAGGCTGCCAGAATAAATCCAGACTCTTTTTTTTTTTAAGGCCTCAAGGGTAAAAAAGAATGAGTATGGCAAACAAAATATTCAATTAAAACAAAGGTAACCCTTTCTGTCCCCATCTCAGACAAGCTGACACTGAACTCTCAGTAACAAAATGTTGAAGCAGCAATTGCTGTCACGATGTCATTTCTGTAAGTTCACTGAAAGTAAGAAATTTAGTAAATATATAAATATAAAGTACATATATATATATAAAACAAATCCCAAATAGGAAATGACTAACACATAAGAATAAAAACATGAGATCATTTGGTCTCCTAAGCAAAGCGAGCCTTTGTCTTTATTGTAGCAACTGGGAGGAAGGAATAGGAATCAAATCAAAGTGTCTGACCATCTCTAGGAACAAGCTTTTCTCTCAAAATATCTAACATGGGTTACTGATATCATGAAAATTTTCCTTATTCTGAATTTCAAGTATGTTCAATTAGTCACACAAATCTTAGCGAGTAGTACTTCTTTCTTCTTTTCAATCCATATATTCCCAGCTTATAACTAGGCACTTAATAAATAGTGGTTTTATTAATTTCTACTCTATAATTACCCAGCCTAACAATCAACAGTCTCTCAGATTTCTTTCTTTTATTTTTTAATTTCCAGTCAGACAAGGAAACTGATTTGAGATATAATCATTTCCTCCCCCTCTGAAGTTCAGCTTTAAGATTTTCTGTAGTCTCTCTATACTTGGCTTCAAAGAAATAGTAAGTTAGTTTGGTTGTTTTGTAGCTTAAGGATTGTAAAGCCCAGGAAACCATTGGTTACCTTTGATAACAGACTCACCAATTCAAAACGCTTTACTTCATGGCCATTTGATCAAATATCCCAAATCAGTTTTTTAGGAGTGATCAAGAATATCCATACACATGAGTAAAAGAATAGCTATTTCTGAATAATTGCAACTATGCTAAAGAAGACGTAGTCTTCTAGGGAAAGACAAAGTACTTGAAAGAACTGATATTTTAAAATGAAATATTCCTTAAAATAATCAAATTAAAGCTAAGGTGCTTTAAAGTCTACACAGAGTTCAAATGTTTTCCAGGTGATTTTTAGGTCATTATGGAATGAATGAAAACAGGCAGAATTTCCAAACTTGTATAAGTTGATGACAATGTCTAAAGTTTCATTTTCATTTTTTATAACAGATTGTTCACAATTGCTTGAAAACCCCGTAGAAATAACTACCTGAACTAATTTCATCTTTTGATATGTACTGCTTCTGATAATGTATAAGAATATCATACATAACAGGATTTAGCCATCACCTTTACCTGTCATAACCAATATAATGAAACACATATAAATGCCTTTGGCTTCTTAAAGCTTGTCTGTAATGCTTCAGTGTCCTGCAGTATATTGGGTAGGAGGCAATTCTCCATGGTGTTTCTGTGCATCTAGTGGGAGCTTTGGTTTTGACATATACTTTTTCAAAGGTGTTTGCATAGCTAACAGTCTTGGAAGACAGGGATAGTGCCTCCCTCTTGAGCATGGAGCAGATTTGTTTCTTGAATAGTAAATATAATTTTTTCCTCAAGGGCAAATGTTGGGCAGATCTGCTAGCAGGCTTCTTATGAGATTGAGAGTTTCCTACAGTGAGGGTTCTTCAATTGTGATACAAACTCACAACATCTACTTGGGCCCACATCTGCATTGCCCCATGAGATTTCATGTAAACATGAAATCCATGTTGGCTACTGTGCCAAGAGTAACGAAGTTCTTTGAGTCTGGCCCAAGAATTTTGTGTCTTCTGTCAGGCTCTATGATATTCTGGCAGGCAAACATATAACAACTTGCAACAAGGGTAAACTCTCAGATACTTTGTAGCTCTTGACATGTAAAGGGTTAGTTTTGTTTGTTTGTTTGTTTTTAAAATACTGAATTCTGATTTCCAAAGTCTCTTACGGCATAAAGCACCATTAGTTGATTCCAGTCCTACTCTAAGCCTTCCAGATGTAACTGGTAGTCATGTCACAAAGAAACCATGTTATCAAAATTGACTAATAGGTTTGTTCAGGATTCATGATGGTAGAAGGCAGGTTTCATTTGAGATAGCAATGTCCGTAATCAAGAAAATATTTAATGTGATAGGTGGTAATCTGGATAAGCAGGCAGCTTAGAAGTTTGAAATCACAATCTTGTTTCCGGCATTGTCATAACTGTGGAATTGGGTGACAACATCATCTATCATAGCATCCCAACTGACTGCCAGGCAACCTACCAACTTTAGAGAAACAATGAGGTAATGAAGCAAACAATTTAGCATCACATAAGAGAACAAATAGCTCTCTTATTTGTATACCTCACACAAAGCTCCATAAAGGAGCTATTTTATAATTATTTTTTACACATACGATATTTCCACAAGAGGAGACTCTGGAATATTAGAAGGCAATATCACATAACACACAGAATGTGGTACATAGCACATGCTCAAAAATATTTGTTGACTGACAGAGATCAGAAATTCAACATTACAGTCATTATTGTAGAAAGAGATCTATCTCTGAGGACTGTACAACACTTTCAGAAAAACAATGTTATTTCACTTGGCTCAACAGCTAATTCTCTTCTCACATCACTCAAGGACATGAATGAAGTTAGTTTAATTGAAAGGAAAAAAAAGAGATATGAAGGTAAAGAAAGAGAGAGAACCAAGACAGAAACAGGAATGGGAATTATCTCCCTAAAGTCCAAAAAGTGACAAAGGCAAATAGTTCCATGTGTGTCACTCTGTTCCAATGCTTAATGTGCATTAATCTTTACAGCACTTGTGTGTCTGGGCAGAGCTATATATTGCTAGCAGGATATTAATAAGTGCTGGAAATGCAAGTTTTGTTTGAAAGTTGTGCTTTGCACTATGAATTTGAAAACTGATGCAAACCCTGTCATTTTACTTCCAGAACCACTTCTTGTAAAAATATTACAACATATCTCACCAATAAGAAAACTGACAAAATAATAAACAATTCTTTCATTTAACCAGGATCAAAAATAAAATGACATGAATCATGACATAACTGGCAATAAACAGCTAGTTCTCATACATTAATACTTAACTTTTGGTAAAAACTGGTAGAATGATTTCTAGAGTCAATGCCCAGGTTATAATGATGTCAAGGAGGAAACTCTACTAATAAACCTTTGTTCTTAGTTTTTAATGGTCTCAGATTTGGATCTCAACTCAGCAATTGGACTTGATACATGTTTCTGACCTTGGTGTAATAAGCTATGGTGCCCATGGCCAAGGGCCTATGTTGTAATCTGGCTTTTTTCCTCTTTTTAGCACCAGTGTGGTAAATAAATTCCTGTCTCCTCTCTCAATTGACATTTTACTGTAGACACTATCAAAAATATGATAATTCAGCCATAGCAACATTTGTCCCTGCACATAAAGTAAAAGTTTTCCTAATACCCCTACGTGTCTCACTTTGACCTATTTATCTGTTTGTTTTGTTTCGATTAACCAGAGACATTTTGGTTGTTTGTTTTAGGATTTTTCATTTGTTTATTTTATCTCACTCCCTTCCTTCTTCCTTTCCTCCCTCCTTCCCTTCTTCCTTCCGATTTTTTTTTTTTTGAGAGTCCAGTATTTCTTACTGTCCATTTATTGACCTAAATGAGCCTAAAAGAAAACTTGAAGTTGTGGTTTATTAGATGCCTTTATATAAGCTCACCTACACCATAAGACAATGTGAAAAATACTGCTATAGGTTTTGATTTTTCTCCTTTAGATCATAGCAGGATGACCTTTCATTAAATAGAGTGATCTTCTGAGCAGCCAACCTAAGTGGTACATAATCGTCTGTGAGTTCTTATTCACAGAAGGCCATAAATACTCATCTGGATGGGGTTTCTAAACTTTTTTACTGCCTTAAACTTTTTACTACACATTAGATTGCATACATCCTTGAATATAAGGCTTGTCACAACTGAACAGATAAATGGTTCAGCCATAGTAGAGCTGTACCTCTGCTAGAGGAATATAACCGGTGTTCTAGAAGGTGAAGAAGATCACAGTATGTCAGTGACATATAATTGTACAATGCTATCCTTTGGATGACTAATATTTTTGCAATGTTTAAGTCGTTCTCTTGGGGGTAAGGCATGTTGGAAAGTTCTTTCTTACAGGCCACTAAAGATGTATTTTAAAGAATAACTGCCTTGGTCTAGGCAGAATGATCCTGCTGTTTTTAAAATAGTAATTATTATCTCTAGAATCCTTACTTACTTTCTAGGGATCACCCATGTCCTCACAATGATTGCAACACAATTTTTTGTTTTATCTGATAGTCTCATATTACAGAGCTAATCTAGTTGACATGCCTATACTCTAAACTGTACTAAATCAGAAGCCCAAAAGAAACAGCACTAATGAGACGTTAGTGGTACACTGATATTTGTTTTGCACTATACTCTACAACCATGAACTCTATTATCGTCCTTCTGTACTTTAATTTCCTCATTTGCAAACTAAGGTGAACATAGTCATGAAAAACTTTTACCGTTAAATAAGTAGGAACTGGAATAATTTACATAAACACAGTTTGAATCCTTTATAAGATGAATTATTATATTGCTCCTCCTGAATTTTTCTATTACATTTGAAAGGATGCCAGGCAAGTTGCATGTCATATTAAAAGTTACAGCAGAATTTCTAGCAGCTAAATGCAACAAATTCTCAAAAACTCACCTGCCTTGTTGATCCAATATTGTTCGGTGAAATACATATAGATAAAATAACCTTTCTTATCCCCCTTTATTGCATTGGGATTACCTAATCTATGAATTATGAATGTTTGAGAGACTAATAACCTCATAAAAATCTTCTCTAGCTTTCATCAGGTGTGTAATCAAATGTGTATAAGCATAACAAATCTTATAATATCAGCTAAGTGACCAACTAAAATTCTGTATAGTATTTCCTTACTAGCCAAAAGCCACTTAATTTTATTTATACAGAGATATTCAATAATAGCCTGGGTTATTTAGAAATGCTCCATATATTCCTGTTCTTTTTTTCACAGTTAAGTCTGTCAGTCTGAATCATTCCAAGTTACTAATGAAGTGTGTGCTGGCATAGAGTTCATTTAAGATATTTGTATCTGAAGCTTCTGAGAAACTAGTGAACATGTTTAGTTTCTGTTTGGTTTGGCGGTTATGGCAAAGGAGAAACTACAAAAGGCAGGGTGCTGGATGAAAGGATAGAGAGAAAAAAGGAAGAGAGACTGGTAGTCAGTGCTGAAGAAAAGCAATAATCAAATCCCATCCATGGAGTGGGAAAAAGTGGCAGGGCCATTTCTAATAGAGTCTTTCAAAAATGAAAGAGAGATTAAGGCATTCTCATGTAAAGCTGCAGAGTTTCTGTCACCACTAGACTGGTCCTATAAGAAATGCTAAAGGAAGTTCTTCATGTTGAAAGGAAAGGTCACTAGAAAATAGATCAAAGACACATGAAAAAATAAAGATACCCAGTAAAGGTAACTACACGGGTAAATATAAATGCCAATACTATTTTATCTTTGGTTTATAACTCCAATTTGTACTTCTTACAGGATCTAAAATACAAATATATCAAATGTAATGATAAATCTATGGTTTTAGACTCAAAATATATAAATATGTAACCTTTAAGAACAACATATAGGTAGGGGAAAGAATGGGTACAGGAACATAGTTTATTTATGCTGTTGAAGTTCAGTTGGTAACAAATCAAGTGAAATTGTTATAAAATTAGTATGTTAAATTTAAGCCCCATGGTAACTACAAAGGAAATATCTGAAAAAAATATGCAAAGAAGGATATGAGGAGGTATTCTAGAGTTCACTACAAAAGATCGACTAAATACAGAAGTAGCCAGTAATGGAAAAACCAAGGGACATAAAGGTATAAGACTTACAAAAATCAAAGAACAATATGGCAGAAGTAAGTTCTGTGTTGTGGTGGTTTGAAGCTGTATGAAGAAAAATATGTTCTTCAATTTAACCCATTCATGTGGGTATGGACCCATTATAAGGAGAACCTTTTAAAGAAGCTCCTTCAGTTAAGGGGTGACCCACCTCATTCAGCATGGGTCTTAATCCTATTACTGGAGTCCTTTATAAACAGAATGAACACAGAGAGAGAGAGGGAGAAATCTACAGTAAGCAGGAAGCTGAAATAGAACTCAAAAGAGAAGGAAGAAACCAGGAGATGTCACCATGAGGCATGCCATGTGGTAGAGGAGCCAGGGATTGTCTGGCTGATCTTTGGGTAGAAAGCATTGCCTTGATGGTGCTGGATTTGGACATTTTCTTGGCCTCAAAACTGTAATAAATTCCCATTGTTTAAGCCAACCTATTTCATGGTATTTGCATAAACATCCTAGGAAAATCAAACATATTTTGGTGCTAGGAATGGGATGCTCCTATTGCAAACATCAAAAATGTGAAAGCAGCTTTAGAATTGGATAATGGGTAGAGGCTGGAAGAATTGTGTGGTGCCTGATAGAAGAGGCATAAATTGCTTTGGAGAGACTGTTTATAGAAATATGGATGAAAAAGGTACTTCTGATGAAGGTTTAGAAGAAAATGACAATGTGTTTTGAAAACTGTAGGAAAGGCAATCCTTGTTTTAAAGTGCCCAAGAACTTGGCAAAATTGAGTCCTGATGTTGGATGGAAAGCAGAAGTTGGGAATGATAAACTTGGATATTTTGCTGCAGAGATTTCCAGGCTAAGTGTGGAAAGTGCAGACTGGTTTCTCCCGGAGTTTATAGTAAAATGTGAGAGGAAAGAGATAAGCGGAGAACTGAAATCCTGGGCACAAAGAAACCAAATGCTGATGGTTTGGAAAATTCTGAGTTTCTGGAAAGTGAGTCCCCAGAGAAAAATGCTCCATATGAGGATTTAACTGAACATGGAACAGTCAGCCATTTCAGTGAATGTCAGTATTGGAGGTGCAGCTATCCAGGAAGAATCTGTGAAAGTTCTTCTTTCTGATGGTTTGTACCTCTGCGTACTACATGCAAATCTGAGAAGTTTTTTTGTGAGATCTATATGATTGGAACTCTTGCCAGCCTGGATTAAAAGGGACAGAAAACGGATAGATCGAAAGAAAAATCACTTCAAGGGAAGAACCATGGAAGCTGAGGTCTGGACTGAAGACATCTTCTTGGGCCAGGAAAGTGGGCCCACCCTGTGTGTGGAAAGGTTGAGTCTGCCCCAGCAACTGTGCTTGGAGAGCGCAGGCCTTTGACCCCATTGTTCAGGAAGAATGCTTCCACCTCGGAGTTCTCAGAAATTGGAGGTTATGCCCAAGGGATTGTGAAGAGTCTGACCACCACACCAATGCTTGATAAGAGTGGAATCTGTGCCACAGGATTCCAGAAGAGCCTGTCATCATGCTGATACTTGAAGAAGGTAAGACGTTCACCCCAGGGTCTGTGCAAGCATCTGAAAGGGTTGGGGCTGCCACTCCATCAGGCCCAGAAGACAAAATATTGCTCCATAGATGACTCTCAGATGTTGACATCTAATGGAGTATGTCCTACAGCGTTTTGGAATTGTTTGGAACTGTGACCCATGTTTTCTTTCTAATTTCTACCTTCTTGAACAGAAATGCTTACCCTATGCCTGCCCCTCCTTTCTATATTAGAAGCAGATAACTTGTTCTCTAGGTTTCACAGGTCCAAAAGTGAAGGGGAATTGTGCCCTAGGACAGACCAAACCTACAACCAATTTTGATGACATTTGTACTAAGCATTGTTCCTGAGATAACTTTTGGGATCTTGTGATGGAATGAATGTATTTTGCATGTACAAAGTACAAGTCTTTTGGGGGTCCAGAAGGTAGAGTGTGGTTGTTTGAAGCTGTATGTATCCCAGAAAAACATGTTTTTAAATTCAATCCATTTGTGTGGTTGTGGATCCATTGTAAGTAGACCCTTTTTATAAAGAGTCTACTTCAGTCAAGGATCATCATTCAGGATGGGCTTTAATCTTATTATTGGAGACCTTTATAAACCAAATGAATACAGAGAGGAAGGAAGAAAGCCACAAGAGCTTGCTGAAATGGAACCCAGAAGAGAAAGAAGAGACCAGGAAATGCTACCATGTGCCTTGCCATGTGGTAGAGGAACCAAGGATTGCTGGCAGCTGGTTTTCAGGAAGAAAGCATCACCTTGATGATGCCTTCATTTAAATATTTTCCTGACCTCAAACCTGTATGCTAATAAATTCCTATTGTTTAAGTCAAACCATTTAATGATATTTGCCTTAACAGCCTAAGAAACGAAAACATGTGTTAACAGTAGTAACTTTAAATATAAATTAGTCAAACAGCAGAGATTGTCAGAATGGATAACAAACATGATCCAGGTATGTGATGTTTATAAGACTCACCTTAAATTCAAAGATACAAGTAGACTGAAAGTAAAAGGAGGGATATAATATTCTATGCAAATAGTGACGAAAAGTAAGTGGGACATCTATATTAATATCAGCTTATCAGATAAAGAAGAATTTATGTAAAAAAATTTAAAAAGGGACAAATATGGGGACTCAATTTTGATAAAGTGGTATTTAAAGATGATATAACAATTATAATTATATATGCATCTAACAACAGAGCTCCCAAATATATGAAGAAAACATTGACAGATTTGAAGGGAGAAATAGACAGGTCTACATTAATAGTAGGAGACTTTAATATACCACTTTCAATAATGGATAGAATATCTAGACAGAAGATCAATAAGGAAATAGAGAATTTGAACAATACTATAAGCCAACTAGACCTACAGAATACTTCACCCAACCATAGCAGAATACACATTCTTCTCAAGTGGTAGAATAGACCATATGTTAGGTAATAATAGGAATCTCACTGAATTTTAAGAAGTTGATATCATAAAATGTATGTTCTCTGACCACAATGAAATGAATTTAGAAATCAATAACAGAGGGAAAACTGGAAAATTCACATATATATGTAGATTAAACAATACACTCGTAAACAACCAATGGGTCAAAGAAGAAATCACAATGGAAATTGGGAAAAATCTTAAGACAAATGAAAAGAAAAACACAATATACCAAAATATCTGATGCAGCAAAGGCAGTGGAGAGAGGAAAATTTATAGATGCAAATATTTACAGTACAAAATAAGAAAGATATTAAATTAGTTACATAACCTCATACATGGAGAAACAAGTAATAAAAGAGCAAAATAAACCCCAATTGAGCTGAAGGAAGAAAATAATGATCAGAGTGAAGATAAATGAAATACAGAATAGGAAAATAATAGAGAATCAATGACACAAAAATTTGTAGTTGTTGTTATTATTTAAGCTCTATAGAATTGTAAAACCTTTAGCTAGACTGACAAAGAAAAAAAGAGATTGGACACAAATAACAAAAATCAGAAATGAAAGGGTAAACATTACAACTGCATTTATAGAAATTTTGAAAAAGGATTATGAGAATACAGTTGTTACTATGAACAACTGTACATCAACAAATCTAGTCAAAATGGAAAAATTCCTAGAAACACAAGAATTACTCAAGAAGAAATAGAAACCCTCAACAGACCTATAACAAGTAGAGGTTGAAACAGTAATCAAAAACCTAACAACGAAAAAAAAGTCCAGGACCAGATGGCTTCCCTGATAAATTTTACCAAACACTTAAAGAGAAAATAACAATAATCCTTTTCAAACTCTTCCAAAGAATTCAAGAGGTGGGAACACTTCCTAATTCATCCTATGAGGCTAGATCTAGCCTGAAACCTAAACCTGAAAAAGACATCACAAAAAAAAAAAAAATTGCAGACCAATTTACCTTATGAATATAGATGCAAAAAACCCTCACCAAAATACTAGTTCTGAGACATGCTGCAGCATGAAAGAGTCTTGAAAACATTATGCTCAGTGAAATAAGCAAAGCACATAATGACAAATATTTTATGATGTCACTTACTTGAGATATCTAGAAATAGTAAATCACAGAGACAGAGAAAATAGAGGTTAAGTTGTGCTGGTCGGAGTGTTTTGTGAGCCCCAGAAAATTATGTTTTTAAGCTAACCCATTTCTGTACATGTAACGTATTTATGAGGGACCTTTTGGTTAGATTCAGTTAAGGGCCTTTGATTAGATAGCAGAACCCAGGGTTGGTCCTAATTGCCTTACTGGACTCCTTTATAAGTAAAGGACTAAAGCAGAGACACAGAGAAAAATGCCTGATCTCCTACAGCTGAACTCCAGGGAGCTGCCATTACACCCAGCCATGTGCTTGATCATCCATAGCTGAGCTTCAGGATAATGTGAGCCTGAAGTGTAAGGTACAGACTTTGGCAGAGACTGGTTGCCATTGTGCCTTACCAAGTGGCAGGAGTTCAGGAATGCCAGTTGTCAACCTCTGGTGAAACAGCATCTCTGATGGTGCCTTGATTTAGACATTTTTACAGCCTCAGAACTGTAAGTTTCTACCCTAATAAACTCCCATAATAGAAGCCAAGCCATTTTTGGTATATTGTATTGGCAGCCTTCAGCAAACTAAAACACCAGAGAACAGGAGGATGAGGAAAGAAGGAGTTTTTGCTTGGTAGGTATAAAGTTCAGGGAAATAAAAATTAATTACAATTTTGAAATTGAAAAATTATAAGCATTGTAATGGATGTCCAGAAATCACTGTATTGGAAAATTTCTAACTAAAACAAGGAAATGTCGCTTTACATGTAGTGGACTAGAAAACATAGATATCCAAACAAGGACAAGTAGTGTGGGCACTTGGGGAAGAAAGAATGCTGAGGCACTGTTGATAGAAGTGTTTGGTAAAGTAGCCATTTCATTTCATTGTCAAATTGAATAAAACACATCAAATTACTCAGCAATGTCACTTCCAGTTATACATCTCTAGGAAATTTACACACATTTGCAAACTTGGGTGAACTAAGATGTTCATAGTAGCACTGTTTTCAATAGTGGTATGGGAGGCAATCTGAGCAGTCATTACTGAAAGAGGAGAAAATATTGTGGAAGAAAACTATGGAATATGAGGCAGCAGTTAGAAACAACTGATTAGATTTTCACAGAGCAACTTGAAAGGAATCTAAGTAGCATAGTATACAGTGAACCAAGATTATATGTGTGCATGTGGGTATCAGTGTGAATATATATAGCATGGATATGCATATATAATTTTGTGAATATATATTTACATGTTAAAATATGTGCACACTAAATATTATGTATTTTAGAAAAAATACTTGAATAAAAATGGTATAATAAAAGCATGTTAAAATGTAGCTGTGGTTGTGTGGCAAGAAGTGGGTTACGATGAGGAGATATAAGGAATGATGATAGTATGTTACAAATTGGTTAGTATGATTAATTCCATCTTGTGCATCTGAGGCAAATAAATTATCATGAACATATATGATAGGGTGAGAATAACTCTGAGTTATTCTAACAAAATAATTTATTTCCTTGCAATATTTTAAATTTTATGAAATACAAAAATAACATCAAAGCACAAAAATTGCCTAAAAATGCATCAGAAATAATATCAAACATCAGGTATAAAAATAACACAAGTAGTTTAAAAAGCAGTTATTGGGAACAGCTGTAGCTCAAGAGGTTGAGTACCTGCCTCCCACATGGGAGGTCCCGGGTTCAATTCCCAGTGACTCCTGGAAAAAACAAACAAACAAACAACAAGCAAAACAAATGAAAAACCCAACTCAGGGAAGCTGATGTGGCTCAGTGGTTGAGCGCCGGCTTCCCACACACGAGGTCCCGGGTTCAGCCCCC
>JAQZBX010000674.1:0-40619 GCA_029593785.1 Cabassous unicinctus | reverse complement strand
TGGGTGATCCCATTTGTAAATTGTATCTTTAAATATGTTAAGGTGGGTCAGGGTGATTAGGATCTTCCATAGATCTTATTTGGGTGTAGCCAACTGAATCAGGTTAGGTCTTAATATATAAGATCATAGTCCTTATAAAGGAAAGCCAGAAGTCAGAGAGATCCACAGGACAGACCAAGGACATCGCCATGTGACAGAGGTTTGCCATCACCAGAATACTATCGACGTCGGGGGAAAAGCATAGTCTTCCAATATCATGACTTTGGACCTCCAAACACTGAGCCAATGAATTCTTGCTGTTTAAGCCAAACCATTGTGTGGTGTGTGGTATTTGTCATAGCATCTCTGGCACAATAAGACAACTTTCCTTGTATGGCTGTTATAAGGACTAATGAGAAATCATGAACATTTATTGCAAAATGTCATCTATGTACCAATACAAGTATTCAATGAATTTTACCCATGACTAGTAGTAGTAGTTGTAAAAACAATAGCTTCCAATGATATATAATTATAAGGCAATTAGAGAAAAATGTCTTTATTGCTGAATAATGGCATATGGGTTGATTTTTCAACTTTTAAAATATTTTATCATATTTCTCAAAGGTTACTACTTTGTTAATGAGATTAAAAAATCCTTATTCAGATCTTTTCTTCTTCAGAGTAATACAGTGTTACAAATAAGCTGAAGTATCCTTGATTGCACTTATTCTTTATCCTTCTCTCTCTTCAGCAACAACCATTGATTGAAAAAAATGCATGGAATATTGATTTAACCATACAAGATTAAATCATTCCAGAAACTTTCATACAGAACTCAATATATACATACCACTGTTGCTGTTATTGTGCATAAGAGATCCAATATATCATGGAGATGACAAATCTCCAAAGGGTCAAATTGGAATAAATAATAAGTCTAGAAATTTCCTAAAGTCTTTCTTTGCCCTCTTCCTGCTTTTCACTACTAAATAATAGAGATAACTGAACTTACTAAACCATTTAAAATAGGTTGAGGCCTATGTTGTGCATAAACATGCCATCTATGTAATGAATGTCTCCACATTTGCAACCTATGGTGGTGAGTTTCACTAACAAGCTCGTGAAATATTTGCTTTCTGTGATATTTGTTTATCTAAACTTTTTTACTAAACTATAAGAAGCAATGACAAGACCCTCTGAAAACTTCATTATTAACATTATTTATCTGTATTTTAGAAGTTAATGCAGTTAAGTTTTTGTACTCTAAAAAGAATTATATCTAAATAATGACCTCAATTTCTTTTTCCAAGTTTAATTTTAACTCCTTTGGTTTCATCTGCTTCTAGTCCTCAGAATGAGACAAAACTGCAAAGAATGTAATAAGAAATGAAACTTACATGTGCAAGTTGTTCCATTTTCATCCAAAAGTTGATTATCAGCACAAGCACATACTCGGCCTCCTGGAATAGCCAAGCAAAGTGTACTACAGCCACCATTATTTATTCGGCACATATTATCACCTGCCAGAGAAGGGAAGCAGAAGTCAGAGACCTCTAATTCCATCCTAATTTAGCCAATTCAGATTCACCTTCTTTCTAGGAGAAATACGTAGGCATAAGTAAGTATATATATATATATATATATATATTAGTTATTTAAATCTTAAATACATCTCTTTCTGTGAATATTACATATTAAAATAGAGAAATTGTCATTTGTTCTGTCATGATAGAAATCAAGAGTTCTAAAATGATTTGAATAATTCCATATCATTATTCATTTATTTATTTGTTTTTTAAAATTTATTTCCACTCCCCCACACACCCCGCTTGTTTTTGTGCTCGCTGTCTGCTCTCTGTGTTCTTTGTCTGCTTGTCTTCTCTTTAGGTGGCGCCAGGAACTGATCCTGGGACCTTCCGGAGTAGGAGAGAGGTGCTCAATCTCTTGCACCACCTCAACTCTGTGGTCTGCATTGTCTCTATTGTCTCTCATCTGTGTCTCTTTTCGTTGCGCTATCTTGCTGCACCAGGACTCCTGCGTGGGCCAGCTCTCCTGCATGGGCCAGCTCTCCTGCATGGGCCAACTTGCCTTTTCAAGAGGAGGCCCTGGGAATCGAACCCTGGGGCTCACATATGGTAAACGGGAGCCCAATCGCTTGAGCCACTTCGTTTCCCATCATTTTTTATTTTAATATTATTCCAATATATTTTTTAATTTCATTACCTGAAGAAAATGTTCTAGTGAATCTTTTTTGAAATTGTTTGCTTGCAAATCTTTAAATTTACAATAACCTCTCTAAAACATGATTAAGTGACTACCTTTCAAACATTACTAAAAAATTTTGAACATAAATATAATTGGAAAAGTTAATTAATACATTGATAGCTATCACTATTGAAAATCTATAATGCATTAATCCCAGGGCTAGTTATCTTATTATACATTTAATTTAACTTAATGTTTACAATAAATTTATAATGCAGGTTTTATTTCATTTACAGGTGGGACTACTGAAGATCTAAGGGTTTAAATGACCTTTCCAAGGACCAGAATTAAGAAATAATCTTTATTTAAAGTAAGGACTTAGACTAAGGCTTATTATATATTTGTAGATAATAATTATTATTACCAATATTATTGTTCTAAATAATTACAAATAAGGGTTTCTCTTTTACTAGAATCCTTGCTTTTAAACTCTATGCTATTTATATATGACAAAATAGATTTAAATCAAAACAGGATATAAAAATAATATGCTAAAAACAATGAAACAAAACCCTAAATTAAATCACTTAAAAGCAGATACACTTTTTAATCAAATATGCAAGGAAAGCAAATGAAGTGCAGCTTTTAAAATCCAGTTCTAGATAGTGGTATGTCTGGGCCAAAACCTTTGTCTTTTCTGCCTAATCATATACCTTTTCCAGAAGTAGAATAGGGTGAGTATATGATAAATACATTCTGACTATACAAATGAATGCATAAATTAAGAAATGATGGTAACAATACAGGATTTGAATGACAGGAAAAATAATTTGGTACAGAATTTGTGGATGGATATAAGAGTTTTAACAAGATGAAAGGACTATTCTCATATATAAGTGTATGACTCTGATGTGTGCATGTGTGGGTATTAATTATATTAAGAGTCTAGTTAGCATTTTGGGTTATTTTTAAGGGTGATTATCTCCAAATGGGAAATTGGAAAGGAAAGAGAGAAAATGTGTGATAATGGTCCTCTCACTAAATGTAAATCCCACAAAATAATGTGGTTAATAAACATGTAATACACTAATGCAGTAAATGAATACTTCTTTGTTTCACTCATGCTATGTAAACCAAGGATCCCTGAATCATGGGGTTCTATAAAGATAGTCAAGAAGGACTTTATTTTTTTGTTTTTAAATAAGAAAGCAAAATTTATCAAAACTAAAACAACAATGACCAAAGGAAACACATATTTCTTTCTTCTACCTAAAAGTATACTGAATATATTGTTTTCATAAATAAAATGGGACACAGAGAAAAACACTTTGTGGTCAGATCTGAATTTGAATCCTTGGCTCACTATATGTCCTGAGGGCAAATTACTACATCTCCCTGATATTTGGTTTCTCGTACATATACTGGAATTTAATTTTATCTATCTTAAATATCTGTTGTGATATTTAAATAAGAATGCTTAGGATTGTAGGAAGTTGGAGAAGCAGGATGTTCCAGGATTCAGTCCTTCCACCAGAACAACAATTAAACAGACAGGAACTATCTGAAACAACTATTTCAAATCACTAGAGTCCAGCAGAACACTGTACAGCATCCAGAGAAGAGCTGAAGGAAGGGACTGGTAAATTACAGTAAAGACTAGTAAACTGCTCTCTCCATGAAGTGGCTACTAGTGCCCATCCCCACTCATGTGTGGTCATCATGGGGTCCAGCCCCCAGATAGCTCTCTGGTGACAGAAAGGGATATGAAAATCCTCTTCCCCAAGACTAGAGATGGGCACAGATGATTCCAATCACAGCTTTTGATGAACAACTTCGGATTACTGGATTCTGGCTCTGAGGGCAGTCACTGTTCCAAACTGCAGGGTACAAAGGTGTTTGGGGAGACATAAAGATGCAACTCTTCCTCAGGGTCACAGGGGATAGTTAAATGAAGGACTGCATTTGCTGAGCAGTTCAAGAAATCGCAGCTTTGGGGAGCCATGGAAGAAGCTCCTGAGCCCTTGCTGATACTCTTCTCAGGGCTGTTTGGAGCCTGACTGTGCCTGCTTTGTGGGTCCCTGGTCTTGTTCTGTCTGGGAAAGACTGACTTTGGAAACTCCTCTCTGTAGTGCCCCACCTCCCAGAATTTGCTCCCTAGGCAAAAGCAGCTTGAGTCAAGAAAAGGAGTGTAAGAAACTATAGAGGTGGACAGACTGGGGTAAAAGCTTGCCTGTCTTAAACACCTGGGAGAGGGAGGTCTGTGTCCTGAGAAACAGAGGGACCATTCAAACCCTATAAAGAAGGGAACTCCAAAACAACTAATAAGCACAAGTCCAGACAAGACAAAGGACCCAAAAAGACAAAGAGGACGCTGCACTCTTTATTTGCCTTTGTTGGACCTTCATGATAGGAGGGTGCAGACTCAAGAAAATCTCTCTCTTATCTCCTCCTAGTTACATAATCAATGAACAGACATCTCAGGGAATAAATCACAGAATTCACATTTGAAAATATTAAAAAGTCCAGGGAGCAGATGTAGCCTAAGTGGTTGAGCACCTGCTTCCCAGGTACAAGGTTCCAGGTTCAATCCCTGGTACCTCCTAAATACAAACAAATCTTTGAAAAAACCAACTCTATTGTGCAACAAAAGAGTCTGAGACATACAAATAAACAGGAAAAAGTGGCCCAAACAAAAAAAAGAGGATAAAAATCCAGAAAACACCAATGAAGAGGACCAGAATGTGGACATGCCAAATAAAGACTTTAAAATGATGACCTTACTTTGACCAAATGGGGGAAATGGTAAATAAAAATGAGTTTTTATGGCTAAGAGATTTCAAAGTAAGTTGGGAGGTCACTCCACAGGTTACACTTATGCAAGTCTCAGCAGGATCTCACTGACTGCCACAATAAACAGTGCCTCAAAGAGACATCCAGAAACTATAAACAGGGCAGACAGCTCAGGAATTCAGCACCCTGTCAGTGGGCCTTACTTTGGAATTTATGCTTTCCAGTGTAACAGAGTTAGACTCATTTATAGGTTTTCTACACATGGCTCTTCTGCCCCTTTTATTTGAACTTATAATTAGCACTATAGTTGATAAATGCATGTCCCAGAGACTTAAACCTTTGGTTTGTCCATGTGCCAGTTGAGCCCTGAATTTCATCATAGTTGTAACATCTACTCTCCAGTTCACTGGACTAGCCCAGGACAACTAACAAGGAAATGATGATGGACAATGCCCATCCCAAGGAACAGAGAGTGTCTGCAACTGCAAGCAAAATAGTTCTATCCATCTCTCCCATGGGATCTAAGCTCCATCTAAGCATCACCATCCCCAAATCCTCAAGATTGGGGAAGGAACAAAGGACTAAAATAAACTTATTACTATTCTACTATAGACTTATTATTATTCTAGCAACAGAAGAACTCTTATCATTGATATAAAGGCAGTAGCCACCAGAGATTTTGAGGGATGGGAGAGGGAAGAATAGGTGTAATAAGGGGCCACTTTCAGGACACTGGATTTATCCTGCATGACACTGCTGTGACAGATACAAGCCATTGTATATTTTGTCATAACTTCTGGAATTGTGTGGAACAGAGTATGAACTATGGTGTTGTATTAGTCATTCAAAGGGGTGCTGATGCAAAATACCAGAAATCTGTTGGTCTTTATAAAGGGTATTTATTTGGTGTAGAAACTTACAGTTACCAGGCCATAAAGCATAAGTTTCTTCCTTCACCAAAGTCTGTTGCCATGTGTTAGAGCAAGACAGCTGCTGACATTTGCCAGGGTTCAGGCTTCTTGGGTTCCTCTCTTCCTGGGGCTGTTTCTCTCTGGGATTAGCTTCTCTGGTTTTTCCACAAGGTCAGCTGTTGACTATCAGGCTCTCTAGGCTCTGCCTCTCTCCACAAGGCCAGCTGTAGACTATCAGGCGAATGGCTTGTCTCTATCCCGGGGCCATCTCTCCTTCCTCCCGACCAAGCTCCTCTGTCTGCTCGCCTCCCCAGGCTCCAGTATGAAAACTCCAACATCAAAACTACTCTAACTCTGTCCTTTGCAATGTCTTTTATCTTTGAGAACCCACCCACCAAGGGGTGGGGCTCAATGCCCTACTGACATGGCCCAGTCAATGCCCTAATCATAACTTAATCATGCCCAGGTTAACAGACCAGTTTACAAGCATAATCCAGTATCTATTTTTGGAATTCATAACTATATCAAACTGCCAAACGGCTACAGGTGTGGACTGTAGTTCATGGTAGTAGCAATGCTTCAATATGTGTTCATCAGTTGTAATGAATGTACCAAACTAATGAAGAATGTTGTTAATGTGGGAAAGGATGGGAGAGGGAGGGGGTGGGACATGTGGGAAATTCTTTATATTTTTTATGTAACATTTATATAATCTAAAGCTTCTTTAAAAATTTTTAAAAAAATTAAAAAATTGAAAAAATAAAATGATGATCTTAAAAATGCTCAAGGAGAAGGAAAAATAGAGAGTAAAGACTAAAGGATAACAGAAAAGCAATGTGTGAGCAATATAAGAATCTGAGTAAAGAGACTGAGATTTTAAAAAGTGACCGAACAGAACAACTGGAGTTGAAGACTACAATAACTAAAATGAAGAATTCCCAGGAAAGTTTCAAAAGCAGATTGGAGTTCACAGAAGAAAGAATCAGCAAACTTGAAGATAAACAATTGAGAACTCTGGGATACCATCAAATGTACCAATATCTGCATTACAGGAGTGCCAGAAGGAGAAGGAAGGAGGAAAAAAAGGAAGGGAAAGAGGGTGGGAGGGAGGGAGAGAGGGAGGGAAAGGAAGAAAGAGGCAGAAGGAATATTCAAAGAAATAATGATAGAGAACTTTGCAAATTTAGCAAAAGGCATGAATATGCACATCCAAGAAGCCCAGAGAACACCAAACAGGAAAACCATGAAGAAAAATATACTCCATCATATATCGATCGTACTATCAAATGCAAAGGACAAGGAGAGAGTTCTGAAAGCTGCAAAAGAGAAACAATGTTTTATGTACAAGGAATTCCAAAGTAGACTGAGTGCTGATTTCTTATCAGAAGCCATGAAGGCAAGAAGGCACTCAAAGTGCTAAAAGAAAACAACTGCCAACCAAGAATTTTATATTTGGTGAGACTTTCTTTCAAAACTAAGGTTAAGATTAAGACATTTCCAGAAAAACAAAAGCTGAGGAAGTTCATCACCATCAGACCTGCCCTATAAGCAATGCTAAAGACAGTTCCTCAGACTGAAAGAAAAGCGCACTATACAGTGGTTCAAAGTGGTATAAAGTAATAAAGATCTCTGGTAAAGGTAACTTTGGGTTATTAAAAACATAGGTATTATTGTATTGTATTTTTTAGTATGTAAATCCACTTCTTACTTCCTATGGGGCTAAAATGCATAAAAGGTTAATGATAAATCTATGGTTTAGGATACATAAAGCACAAAGATAAACTGCTTCAGTAACAACGTACAAAAAAAGGTGAGGGAATGAAGGGATATAGGAACAGTGTATATGTATGCTATTGAAGTCAAGTTTGTGTCAAACCAAATATGATTGTTATATATGTACTGTGTTAAATTTTAACACAGTGACTGTGATGGTTAGGTTAATGTGTCAACTCAGCCAGGTAATGGTGCCCAGCTGTCTGGTCAAGTGAGCACTGGGCTAATTATAATAAAAGGGCATTTCATGGACTTTAATAATCAGTAAGTTGATTGCATAGATGGCTGATTACATCTACAATCAATTAAGGAGAATTCTGTCAGTGATGACTGGTGTCTCTTCCAATCAGTTGAAGGCCATAAAAGGCGAAGTGATTTTAGCATTCAGAAAGAGAATTCCCATCTCTACTTTAGACTGCCAGTGTCTCCTGGGAACCCATAAAGGACCTTCATCAGAGCCCCTGGCTTGCAGACTGCCCTTCGGAATTTGGACTTTCGCATCCCCACAGACATATGAAAGGATTTTATAAAATCTCATACGATTTATAGATACCTCCTGTTGGTTCTGTTTCCCTAAGGAACCCTGACTAATATAGCTTGGTACCAGGAGTAGTTTTGAGTAACAGAATCTTAAAAATGGGATTTCTGAATTGGTTCTGGGATTTTTCCAATCGGCTCTCTACTCTGATTAGATTCAAGAGCAGAGAATCTGATTATTGACTCTGTTCCCAATAATCAAGAGACCACTGACAGTCCATGGCATGAGTTGGCAATAAAGATACACAAAATATCACCACTGGATACGAATACTTCCATGCTTATAAGAGGTAAGGATCTAGGTCTGAGTGTTTTTTAACACCTTAATGGAGTTTTGTGGCGTTAAAAGGTACAATGATATTGGCTGTCTGTTCCTAAATATGCTGGATACAATTACAAAAGAAAGGGATGAGCCGAAGGCTTCAAATTTGCAACTTAAGTGATGCATGAGTGAGGTGAAAGTTTCTATGTGTGCTCTGAAAGAAAATCTTGTTTCATGTGGCTACAGACTTGAGATCTCTGAAACCAGACTCAGAGTCTCATTGTATGAGTAGTAGAGTTACAGTGGAAACTAAAATATTAACCTTGCAGGGTGTCTGCTGTTAAAGTGAGGGTATTGACTGGAAAGGAGTGTAACACTGAGGATTGGGATGGACACATATGGGTTGATGATGATATATATGGGGATATTCAAACCCTAAATTCTGCTGAGACTTTGACAGATAAACCTGTAATGGTCTGCCCTGTGCAGACTGTGCAATGTCAAATTTGTATCACCCACTGTCCAATCTTCTCAGGGATTCTGGACCTCCTCCCAGCCTTGAGGTGGGTACCAGCCAAACTCAAGCCTGCACTGCCCAATCTCAAGACTGCCCCAAGAAGTCTCCACTTCCTCCCTGCCCTGAAGAAACCATCACTCAACCTACACCCTGCCTTGAGGTGTCTGCCATCCAACCCCCACCTGAAGAGATTAATCCTGTCTCATAAGATGAAAATGCAAAGGAATGCCCTGAGGTCAGTAGCTTGCAAAACATTTCTAATTCTTCTCCTTACCTACCTCCACCACTACTCTTCTCTTCAATATCTATAACTAGACTAAAACCACAAGTCCCCAAAGATGAAGTACAAAGTGTGACCCATGAAGAAGTACACTATACTCTAAAAGAACTGCATGAGTTTTCTAATTTATATAGACAGAAATCAGGGGGCCTATATAAATGTGTGGAATATTTATATAGAATATGTCTGGGAATGGGTTTTAAGGGTATGGGATCAATGGTGGAAGGAATATAAAGTTGGATTAGATTAAATTTATTGATATTGGCCCACTAAACAGAGATTCTGGATTCAGTGCTATAGCTCAAGGGGTTAGAAAGGGCTCTAACAGTTTGTTAAGGTGGCTGCCTAAAACATGGACCAAAAGATGGGCTAGAATGTCTGAGGTCAAGATGTCCGATTTACCCTGGTATACTATAGATGAAGTGATCCAAAGGCTTAGAGAGATTGGAATGCTCGAATGGATACACCACTTAAGACCTGCCCACCCATCCCAGGAATGTCCAGAGGACATACTTTTCACCAGGACTATGAGGAATAAATTTGTAAGACTAACTCCATCTTCCCTGAAGAGCTCTTTGGTTGCTCTTCTCTGTAGGCCAGATATTACTGTGGGAACTGCTGTCATGGAATTAGAATCAGGCTGGCAGAAGTCAAGTAGCAGCACTTAATTGCCAAAGACAAGGTGGGCATGGCTACCACAACGAAAGGCAGACTTAAAGCAGCAATCAAAAGAGTCTGAATCACATAGACCTATAGTGTTGGCTAATAAGTCATAGGGTAACTAGAAGTGAAAAATGGGCAGTCTACTAAATTCCTATTTGATTTGTATAAGCAGACAAATTATGGAGAATAAAACCCTAACTTAAATTACAGAAACAGAGTCATGGCCCCTTAATTCATTTCCAGAATTGAGACAGTTTACACCCCCACAACCCTGTGAATGAGGGGAAGGCCGGGTGCCCTTCCCTGGGGAAGGATCCTGTTACATTGCCAAAAATTTATACAGTTAATCTTCCTCCCAGCTTTCCCCAAAGAGATCCATGACCTTTTACCAGGGTAAATGTGCATTGTGGAAAAAGAAAAGATCAGACATTTCAGGGATTATTAGACACGGGGTCAGAAATGCATTAATCCCAGGAGACCCAAAACGTCACTGTGGTCCAACAGTCAGAGTAGGGGCTAATGGAGGTCAAGTGATTGATGGAGTTTTACCTCAGGTCCAGCTCACAGTGGGTCCAGTGGGTCACTGGACCCATTCCATGGTTATTTCTATGGTTCCAGAATGCATAATTGGAATAGACACATTCAATAACCAGCAGAATCCCCATACTGGATCCCTGACTTGCAGCATGAGGGCCATTATTGTAGGAAAGGCCAAGTGGAAGACCCTAGAATTGCCCCTAGCAAAATAGTAAATCAAAAGCAATACTGGATTGGATTGCTGAGATCAATGCCAACATCAAGGATCTGAAGATGCAGCAGTGGAGATTCCCACCACATCCTAATTCAACTCTCCAATTTGGCCTGTGCAGAAAATAGTTGGATCTTGGAGGATAACAGTGGATTATCATAAACTTAACCAGGTGGTGACTCCAATTGCAGCTGCTGTTCCAGATGTGGTATCATTGCTTGAGCAAATCAATACATCCCCCGATATCTGGTATGCTGTTATTGACCTGGCAAAAGCTTTTTTCTCAATTGCCATTAGTAAGGAGCACCGAAACCACTTTTCTTTTAACTGGAAAGGCCAGGAATATACCTTCACTCTCCTGCCTCAGGAGTATATCAAATCTCCAGGCCTATGTCATAATATTGTCTGAAGGGAACTTGATCATCTCTCCCTCCCACAAGATATCACACTGGTTCATTGTATTGATGATATCCTGCTGATTGAACCTAGCGAGAAAGAAGTAGCAATGACTCCAGACTTATTGGTAAGGCATTTGTGTGAGGGAGGATGGGAGATAAACCCAACAAAAATACAGGGGCCTTCCACCTTGGTGAAACTTCTAGGCATCCAGTGGTGTGGGGCATGTTAAGATATCCCTTCTAAAGTGAAGGACAAGCTGTTGTATCTGGCCCCTCCTATGACCAAGAAAGAAGCACAACACTTTATTCGTTTTTTGGATTTTGGAGACAACATATTCCTCACTGGAGTGTCCTCCAGCCCACTTACCCAGTGACCAGAAAAGCTGCTAGATTTGAGTGGGGACTGGAACAAGAGGAGGCTCTGTGACAGGTCCAGGCTGCTGTGTAAGCTGCACTGCCACCTGAGTCATATAATCCAGCAGATCCCATGGTGCTGAGTATCAGTGTTAAATAGAGATGCCTTCTGGAGCCTTTGGTAGGCCCCTATAGGAGAATTATAATACAAACCTTTAGGATTTTGGAGCAAAGCTCTGCCATCCTCTGCAGATAACTACTCTCCTTTTGAGAAACCACTTTTGGCCTTAGTAGGGACTTAATGCTTAACCATAGGCCACCAAGTTACCATGAGACCTGAGTTGCCTACCATGAGCTGGGAATTGTCCAACCAACCAAACCATAAAGTTGGGGGTTCACAGAAGCACTCTATCATAAAGTGGAAGTGGTATATATCAGATAGAGCTTGTGCGGCTATTGAAGGCTGAAGGCACAAGTACGTTACATGAGGAAATAGCCCAAATGCCCATAGTCACCACTCCTGCCAAATTGCCTTCTGTTTCCCAGTCCACAGCTATGGCCTCTTGGGGAATTCCTTACAATCAGTTGACTAAGGAAGAGAAAACTCAGGCCTGGTTTACAGATGGTTTTACATGATATGCAGGTACCATCTGAAAGTAGACAGCTGCAGCACTGCAGGCCCTTTCTGGGATGTCCCTTAAGGACAGTGGTGAGGGGAAATCCTCCCAGTGGGTAGAACTTCCAGCAGCGCACTTGGTTGTCCACTTTGTTTGGAAGGTTAAATGACCAGAGGTCCATTTGTACACTGATTTGCGGGCTGTTGCCAATGGTTTGGATGGATGGTCAGGGACTTGAACATGATTGGAAAATTGGTGACAAAGAGGTTTGGGGAAGAGGTATGTGGATAGACATTTCTGAGTATGCAAAAAACATGAAAGTATTTGTGTCCTATGTGAATGCTCAAAAGAGGGTGACTTCAGCAGAGGAAGATTTTAATAATAAGATGATCCACTCTGTGGCAACTGTTAGCTTCTAACTTACTGGCCCTGAGCTCTAGCTATGTTTCCAAACGCGGAATGCTCCATTTCGGCCCCTGCTCTTTTCATACCCCCGCCGAACCACAGAACATTCTCTCCCCCAACTATAAGGCAGTCCACAGAAAGTCACTTCCTACCCTGAGATCAGTAAGCATGCTACTTTTCCACCCCGTATCTTCACACCTCTCTCCAACCCAGCCCAACTCCGCCAGTTAAAAAGGTACTCCTCAGCTCAGTCATACAGGCTGTAGTCTCTCTTCAGACCCCTGCCATGCTGGCAATCCAATAAACTTCTCTACCTGAACTTTGGTCTGTCTCTGAGCCTCATTGAACTGGGACCCTAACAGCTAGCACTCAGCCTCCTTTCTAGCCAGTCCTATCATTGCCCAATAGACTTATGAACAAAGTGGACATGGTGATAGGGATGGAGGTTATGCATGGGCTCAGCAACATAGACTGCCTCTCACCAAGGCCGACTTGGTTATAATAACTTCTGAATGTCCAATCTGCCAGCAGCAGAGATACACACCCAGCCCCCTATACGGCACCATATCCCCAAGGTGATCAACCTGCTACCTGGTGACAGGTTGATTTCATTGCACCATTTCCATCATTGAAGTGGCAGCTATTTGTTCTAACTGGAATAGACACATACTCTGGATCTGGATTTGCTTTCCCTGCACACAATGCTTCTTCTAAAACTACCATCCATGGACTTACCAGATGTCTCATCTATCACTATGGTATTTCACACAGCACTGCTTCTGTTCAAGGAACCCATTTTCAGCAAATGGTGTGTAGGAATGGGCACATGCTCATGGAATTCATGGTCTTACCATGTTCCCCATTATCCTGAAGCAGTTGGACTGACAGAATTGTGGAATGGCCTTTTGAAGACTCAATTATGGTGTGAACTAGGTGCCAATACCTTGCAGGGCTGGTGCAGTGTTCTCCAGGAGGCTACGCATGCTATAAATCAGTGTTCACTCTATGGTGCTGTTTCTCCCATAGCCAGGAATCATGGGTCCAGAAATTAAGGGGTAGAAATGGAAGTGGCAACACTCACTATTACCCCCTAATGATCCACTAGGAATATTTTTGCTTCCTATTCCTCCAGTCTTAAGCTCTGCTGGTCTACAGGTCTTAGTTCTAAAAAGTAGAATGCTTCCATCAGGGAACATTACAACAATTGCAATGAATTGGAAGTTAAGATTGCCACCTGGCCACTTTGGGCTCCTCATGCCACTGAATCAACAGGTAACAAAGGGAATTATTATACTGGTTGGGGTGACTATCAAGGGAAAATAGGAGTGGATCTACACAATGGAGGTAAAGAAGAGTTTGCCTGGAATACAGGAGATCCCCTAGGGCATCTCTTAGTACTACCATGGCCTGTGAGTAAAGTCAATGGAAAATTGCAACAACCCAATCCAAGCAGGGCTAACAACGGCCCAGAATCTTCAAGAATTAAAGTTTGGGTCACCTCACGAGGCAAAGAACCACAGCCAGCTGAGGTGCTTGCTGAGGGTAACGGAAACATGGAATGGGTAATGGAATAAGGTAGTGATAATAAATACAAACTCTGACCATATGACCAGTTACAGAAAAGTAGATTGTAATGGTCATGAATATTTCTTCCTTGTTTTGTTATGAGTATGCTTGTATATGTAAATAAAACAAATGTTTTTGTTTTCTTTCCTAACTTTTCCCCTTATCATATGATATAAGTTGTATTAGTCTCTTGTTGTAATATTTAAGGATGTCACGTTTAAGAATGAATATTACCAAAGACTTGCACCCTCTTCTGAAGGGATTTAGTGTGTTTCTGTTTGTATACAGGACAGTTGAGTATTGTTAGGTGGAAATATATATATGTATGTGTGTGTGTGTGTGTGTGTGTGTGTGTGTGTATGTTATTGTTTTTATTTAGAAACACTTAGTTTAGAAACAAAGTGTGATTTAAGGTGATGTGTATGGCTGTTAAGTTTACAGGGGCTGGACTGTGATGGTTAGGCTAATATGTCAACTTGGCCAGGTAATGTTGACCAGTTGTCTGGTCAAGCAAGCACTAGACTAATCATAATAAAAGGACATTTCATGGACTTTAATCATCAGTGAGTTGATTGCACAGATGGCTGATTACATCTACACTCAACTAAGGATTTTGCCATCAGCAATGAGTGATGTCTCATACATTCAGTTGAAGGCCTTAAAATGGGAAGCAATTTCAGCATTCAGAAAGATAATCCCCATTTCTACTTCAGATAGCCAGCATCTCCTGGAGAATTCAATGAGGACCATCATCTACATCCCTGACTTGCAGCCTGCCCTATGGAGTTTGGACTTGAGCATCCCCATGATTGCATGAGACAATTTTATAAAATCTTCTACTATTTACAGATATCTTCTGTTGGTTTTATTTCCCCAGAGAATCATGACTTATGCAACCCCCTAATTCATTTGAAAACATCCAGCACCCCTTCTTGATAAAAACACTTAGAAAACTAGAATTAGAAGGAAAGTGCCTCAATATGATAAAGGATATGTTTGAATAACCCACAGCTAACATCCTATTTAATGGTAAATGACTGACTGCTTCCCTCTCAGATCAAGAACAGGACAAAGATGCCCTCTCTCATCACTGTTATTCACCATTGTGCTGGAAGTTCTTGCCAGAGCAATGAAGCAAGAATGAAAAATAAAACATATCCAAATTATAAAGGAAGAGGCAAAACTTTCTCTATTTGTAAATGTCATGGTCCCATTTACAGAAAATTCTGGAAAATCCACAAAAAAGGTCCTAGAACTAATAAATGAATTCAACTAAGTCACAGGGTACAAGATCAACACTGAAAAATTAGTAGTGTTTCTATATATAAGAAATGAACAATCAGAAGAAGAAATCAAGAAAACAAAATCCATTTACAATAGCCACTAAAATTATCAAATGTCTAGGAATAAATATAACCAAGGATGTAAAAAACTATTACACAAAAACTATAAAATATTGCTAAAAGAAATTAAAGATGACCTAAATAAATGGAAGGACATTATGTGCTCATGGATTGGAAGACTAAATATATTTAAGATGTCAATCTGAACCAAAGCAATTTATAGATTCAATGCAATCCCAATGAAAATTCCAAACATCTTCTTTGCAGAAATGGTAAAGCCAATCATCAAATTTATATGGAAGGGTAAGGGGCCCCAAATAGCCAAAGCCATCTTGACAAAGAATGTAGTTGGTAGACTCACACAACTCATTACAAAGCCACAGTAATTAAAACAGCATGACACTGGCACAAGGACAGACATATTGATCATTGGAATAAAACTGGTAGAAAACAACCCTCACATTGATGGTCAACTGAATTTTGATAGGCAGCAAAAACCAATCAATTGGGAAAGAATAGTCTCTTCAACAAGTGGTGCTTGGATAACTGGATTCCCATTTACAAAAGGAAGAAGGATGACCTCTGCATCATACCTTAAACAAAAACCCAATATAAAATAGATAAAAGAACTAAATACCAGAGCCAGAAATATGAAACTCCTAGAAGAGAACACAGGGAAGCATCTTCAGGACTCTTATACCCAAAGCACAAGCAAAAAATTAAAAAATAGATAAATGGGACTTCATCAAAATTAAAACTTTTATGCCTCAAAGGACTTTATAATGAAAATAAAATGACAACCTACACAACAGGAGAAAATATTTGGAAACCACATATCTGATAATGGTCTAATATCATGAATATATGAAGACATCCTTTAATAAAAAGACAAACAACTCAATTAAAAAATGGGTGAAAGACTTGAGTAGACATCTTGCCAAAATAATATACAATTTGCCAAAAAGCACATGAAAAGATGTTCAACAATATTAGGTATCAGGGAAATTTAAAACCACAATGTGATTTTATTATTATTAAAAAATTCAAAATTATAAGATTTCGAGAGGATGTGGAAAAATAGGAACACTAATTCATTGCTGGTGGCAATGTAAAATGGAGCAGCCACTGTGGAAGACAGTTTGGCAATTCCTCAGAAATGTAAGTCTAGAATTATCATATCACCTACTACAAGGTATATATCCAAAAGAATTGAAACAGGGACTCAAACAAATATTTGTGTAGGTAGTCATTTTATTTTTATTATAAAGACCTTTGAGGCATGAAAGTTTTGACAGTTTGAATTTTGTGAATCGCAGAAAAAGAATATGTTGTTAAACTAATCCATTCCTGATAATCTGGGCCCCTTTGGTTACATCAAATTCAGTTAAGGAGCATTTGATTGGATTACTTAATATGATTGCTTTAGAGCTTTTAATTGGACTATGTCAGTGAGGCATGAGCCCATATGGGTCTCTAGCCTCTTGCTAGGTCTGATATAAATGGAGACACAGAGACAGAAAAAGGAAGCCACCATTTTTTACCCTTCTATGTGAGAAAGGATTCGAGGGTTGCTAGCAGCCAAAACTTAGGAATGAAGCCCCCAAAAGGCTGGATCCATGGAACAGCTCCAGGCTGAAGAGATGAGCCTGATCCCCTGCAGCTGAATTTGGGAAGAAAGCAGAGCAGCCAAGACTAAGAGAGAAGGTCTGGAAAGAGACAAGCCCTATGTCTAGTTGCCCACAGTTGAGCTCTGGGAGATGGTAGACTCTGGAAGGGAAGGCAGGGAACTCAGCAGAGATTGGCTGCCATCTTCACCACATGGCAGGACACCAGCCTCACCAGTAGCTGACTTTGGTAAGAAAACATCTCTTATGGTGCTTTCATTTGGAAATGTCATGGCCTCAGAACTGTAAGCATTTACCCTAAATAAAATTCTCATTATAGTGATGAACACACCACTATGTTATTATACCAAATACCAACGATTGTACACTTTGGCAGGATTTATGCTTTATTAATATGTATTAATAAAATTTGTTAAAAAAAATTCCATTATAAAATCCAACCCCTATGTGGTACTTTGCATTGACAGATTGGTGGCAAATTACGACTCTGCTGTTCATAATGGCATTATGTTCCCAAATGTCAAAAGAGGGAAGCAACCCAATGCCAATCAACTGATGAATGGATAAATAAAACGTAGTATATACATACAACGGAATTTTATTGAGCCATAAAAAAGAATGACATTCTGATACGTGCAACAACATGGATGAACCTTGAAGACATAATTTTGTCATGTTGAATGAAATAAAGCAGATACAAAAAGGCAAATATTATATGATCTCACTGATATGAAATAGTTAGAATGAGCAAACTCATAGACTAAGAACCAAGAATATAAGTTACCAGGATATGGTAACCAGGGAATAGGGAATAGGAAATTTAGGCTTAAAATACACAGATTTCCAGAGAGCAGATATAGGTCAGTGGTTGAGTTCCTGCCTCCCTTGTAACAAGGTCCCAGGTTCAATCCCCAGTACCTCCTTAAAAAAAAAAAAGTACAGAGTTCCTATTTGAGTCAATGGAAATGATTTGGTAATGGATGTTGGTGAAGGTAGCACAACATTGTGAAGGTAATTAACAGCATTGAAATATATATCTGATTGTGGTTAAAAGAAGAAATATTTGGCTGTATTTATGGTAACAGAATAATTTTTTTAAAAAAATCCATTCAATTGCACTACCCAAATAGTGAAAGCTAAGTTAAACCATGCACTATAGTTAAAAGTACAGTTGTAAAAGGTGCTTTCGTCAATTGTAACAAATGTACCACACCAATGCAAAGTGCTAATAGGAGGCTGGTATATGGGAATCCTGCATTTTATATATGATTGTTCTGTAACCTCCCACAACTTCTGTAATAAAAAAATAATGCTTAGCTCACTTCCTAGCATTTAGTAGATATAATAACTATAATAATTACAGTTAATAATTATTTAATAAATATCAATTACTTGGTACAAAAGCTGGTCTATTATTTTTAACTCTATATAGGATACTGTTTATCAAACCTTTTTAGGAAATTGTTTTTAATTTTGATTATTTCATTCTTTAAAACGTGGGGAAAAAATCAGAGTGTGTTTTATACCTAGAGAATAAAAAGGTAAAATTGTGTTAATTTTGGACAACAGCTATTCCTTATATGAGGAAATTCAAGACAGTGCTGCAAAATTTGTTCTAGTTATCTAATGTTAACTAACAAGAAGGAAAGTTTATCAATTAAATTAAGAAAAAAAAACAAAACAACTGTAGTAGAGGAGGAAAATATCATGATATCAATATCAATCCCTAAGAATTGCTTGAGATATTCATTCCTACAGGTAGTTTTCTGTTTCAGGATGGTTATATATCTTCCTTCCCGATCTTAGCTGATATATTATCAAACAATTTGATAATTTTTCTGGAATTGGAGGGTCTGATTGGCTGACTAATTTTCTGACACTAAATCTAAAAAAGTTTAGACATTACATTATTAGCATTTAGAATAGTTCTCATGGTGTTCTTGTGGGGTGTGTTGTGTTGTGTGTGTGTATACATTAATGCTATGAATTTATGTATCTATACATTTTCATTTATTCACACACATATGTATAAATAAATGTAGACTATATATTATATATAAATAAATGTAGTCATATATAGCCTGCCTTTGAGAGGGAGAAATAGACTACAAGGCTATGTAAGTCTAGTTTATTCTATTTCTTGAAGAAATGGTGATATGTACTATTTAGGAGTTTTCTATTCAATTGCCACAATTTTACGCTTAGAAAAACAGTCTAGCAAAGCAGTATTTAGCCAAACTTTATGTCAGTGATTATAGGTTTCCACATATTTATTATCTGATGTTCAAAGAATACAAAGAGAAGCCACTGAGAAAAAAAAAATTATAACATTGTATGTAAGGCAGCATGTCCGTATTTGAACATCTGAGTGCATTTTACTTCATAGTCTGGTGGCTATAATCATTGTAATAAGGGATATTAAATAATTCTGATCCTGAATAGGTTACCCAATTTCAATATCTATTGACTGAGTTAAAAGAGTGTTGTCCAGGCATCTTTTCCATGTTGTATTGTCTCTTCAAAAGATCCAGGTAAATACTAGTAAATCCTGAGGTACATGACGACTTGCAGAAAACTCAAAGCAATTGATTATTTCAACTTAGTTAATGAAAAATAATCAATTTGCCTGAACACTTTAGGAAAGGCAGGACATAGTGATTTCCACAATAAAAATTTCTAGACTTTAATAATCAGGGCTAAGTCTCCATTTTAATGTTCCAACCATGGCTTTAATTAAAAGGTGGTGGGGTGAGGGAGGCGAGGAATCTCTTAAAGGAGCAAGGGATAGCAATGCAAAATTATGTGTAAAAGGTACTCTGTAACCTTTTTCACCTTCTGAAACAACACATACATTCCTCTGTCAGAGGCACATATTTCATTGTGTATGATTGTTAACACATCACTCCTTTGGATATTTACTTTAAATCCTATGAAGAGAGAAACTTTAAAACTAAATGCCTCCTGATTGAAAAATGGCAGGGAAAGGAACTAATATGAATTGTGTGTCAGGTACTATGCTAAGAGATTTACTCTCAAGTAACAGTTATTTCATCCTTACAAGAATTCATGAAGAAAGCATTCTTTTAATCATTGTTTAATCTTCCATGACACATCCCAAATTTCAGAAGTAAAAGGGATTAGTACTGGTGCTTAAAAGCCTGTCTATTTAAAAATAAACCAGTGCATTTTTCACCATATATGTTGCATTTGATTGATCAAGTATCTAATCTAACTGGAAGTTTAAAGAAGGTGAAGACTGCAAAAATGGTATGGACTTTGGCTAGTGGGAATTCAGCAAGGACATTTGAGAGGAACAATTTCTAAAGAGAATGGAAATTGAAAATGTGAGTGTGTAATTATTAGTGTGATGAGTTCTGGAAACTTAATGATTATGAAATCAGAGGGAATAATACTCCTGAAAAGAGGATCTGATAGGAGATAAGAATGGATGTTCGTGTACACAGACTTGCCTCCAGTCAATATAAACAAACTATCATGGTGGTGGTAAGGAAAGTGGGGTTCATGTGGCTGTTATAGAAAATATTACAGTTTGCTCTATCCAGGCAATGATCTCTATTCTTCATTTTTTGTTCACAGCTATAGTTTACACCATCGCAAATAATTTGCTATATTCTTTTTAAAGATAAGTTTATCTTTTATTAGTTATTGCTATCTCTCATTTTAGGTACTTCCATTATTTTAAAAAATTGTATTTGTATTCCAGTGAGGTAATTTTAATATCAAAGGAAAATAATATGAAGCCCTGAGTGAGATAGTTTGCTTTAAGATCTCTGATTTAGTTGAAATATCTTCAAAGCCTCTTGCTGCTAGACAACATATGTATTGAGAAACTCAGGATATAATTTATTCATACCAAATTTATTGAAATTTATGCTCACAAAATTGTCACAAGGATATCTCCACAAAAAAGTAAGTGACTATGTAGACTCCTAAAAAAACCTAACACATAATTTTACTGAAGTGATTTTTTGTTGAATGTCTAAGTTCTGAGTCATGCTATTTGTGGATGGTCTAATAAATATTAATAACTCATTCAGATACAACATATAAAAATATTATCTGATTTTCATAAGACACGAATACCATGGTAGATTATTTCACTTTCATATTTTCTAAAATAATGAAATGCTCATTAAATATACATAGACTAACCAGATAAATATACTAGGACGCTTCTTTTTATGAAATAACATTTTTGTTATTAATGCATTTTTTTTCTATTTTTCCACATTGTTTTTCCCCTTTAAGGAAGTTTTTCTCACTTATCACTATACTTACACTTTGAAAGCATTAGGATTTTTCATTTTTTCCTTTATACAACTAACTGGCTTCTTCAGTGAAAATGACAAAAAAAGAGAAAGTATTTAGAGACAACCTTGAATTTTACTCAAATAGAATTTCCAGAGTTACTCAGAGTACTTAGAACAATAACTTAAAATAAAATTATGGCAACAAAGTGTAAGATTTGATTGACTTTAGAGTGAACTGGATACCTTTATCATAAAACTTCAACAATACTGTCAAAGTAAAATCTTTTTGTAACTACCGGGAAGTATTATATATGAAAGTCAGAAGCAATTTAATTTCAGTTTTAATACCTTGTTGCTTTTGTGGATCATAAATCTGAAGCCCAAACAGGGGTGGTCTTTCCTGCCTCAGTAATGTTACCTCACTCGTTATCAGATCTAGTTGAAAAATGGAACCATTCATGTAATCAGTCCAGAACACGTAATTCCCATAATGTGACAGTCCAAAAGGATGGTTCAACTCTTTCCCACTGTAAACAATCTATAAAATAGAAACACATTATGAAAAATCAGAACTAACCTTTAGAAACATAACTAAATATTTGGAGAAAAGAATATTCAAATACTTATAACAGATAATGATCCAACCAACATCTTAACTCATATTTTCTTCTAGTAGATTTGAAAGGACTATTGAAATGGATTTCACAATGTAAGCATATTTTTCTTTTATAGGACATGCTATTTAAAGGAAACCATTCTTATTTCATCTATTTATGTTTTCTCATATATGGCATAAATATGGTCAAGAATGTAAAAAATAAAATGACTTTACCTAACTCTCTTCTATATCTGTTTTCTTTATGATACTCCAATATCATATCCTGGGAGAGAAACTGGTCCAAGTAATCGGTTTCACTATGTATATTTTAACATTTCTCATGTGCTAACCAAGGGATGTCATTAGTATTAGCTAATGAAATTGGGAGTGAAGGGGGCTTTCTAAATTTACTTTGGCCAATACAAATTGAAGAAATCTGGACAATGACAGGGAGGTAGGTAAAGATTTTACAAATAATAATGTTTCTGTGTTCATATGAATGTTTATTATTAGCAAATAGGTAAATAATAATCATTGGCTACTTTCAACTCTGATTATGCCAATATATTCATTTACAATTCCAGTTACACACAAACACACACATGGTATTTAAAGGGATCAATCATGTGAGAAATATTTAAGTTCTGTTTCACATGGAGGATTGAAGATGAAGAATAAGGAATAATACATCCAAAGTGATAATACTTTGTCACCTTTTACTATTCATAAAATGCTATTGTATACAAAATGAAAAAGTATTTTCTATTTACTTCCTTTAACTTTAGAGAACAGAAGAAATTATCCAAGGATTAGAAATTAAAATTGTGCCCCTTTTCATTTGAGTTTTTCATGCCAAATTATCATATATTCATAATTAAGGCAGTTTCTTATTTTTACTTTCTCACCTCCATGTAGGCTAAAATATGCTGGCCATTAAAGTATATACTGTACATATACCAACATTTTTAAAGGAATCAAAAGCATTTATTTATCACCTGTTAAGTATGTGACATAGGTTAAAATGCCAACCAATTTCATGTATTTGGAGAGAAATATATAAAACATTGTTATCTGCTTGGGAAGTCAGGACACACCTAGCGACTATCTCCCAGCCCTCACCACCTCCTTCCTTTTCTAGTGTGTGCAGTTCTTTCAATTTGCTTCCATTCCACCGCTCAGTGGAGATGTCAGGTCTAATGGAGAAGGCTGACTATACTTTAAACCTGAAACCAGGAACAAGTGCCCAGGGCCCCCACCTCTGGGGTTGTATAAATACCCCACCCTCGGCAGCACAGATTTCTCTCTCCTCTCTGACACAAAGTGGGGCATGTGGGCATCGACCCTGACCTGAGCAGTTGGCTTCCCAGGTTGGCCTCCATGGAAGACCAGCCAGGATGGGATTTCTTCCCTGTCTTTTGACTATCTATTGTTTTTCTAACAGGTTATGCTACATCTAGTCTTTGATTTTTCTATACAATAAAAATACATATGGTATTTCCAAAACCATTCATTCATTTATTTTACTACATTACAAATTTATTTTGAACTAATTTTAGATTTATAGAAAAGTTACAAAAATACACCAGCCATTTGCTGAAAGTTTCTTTTGTGCTTGAGCCTGTAGTCCCATGACACACCATATAGCAACTGGCTCTGCGTTATAGTCAACCAATGATTAAAATAGACTTAACTGATTAGTATGCTATTAATTTGTCAGACAGAAATCATAATTAGTAGACTTAGTTCTCCTTTCCAAAGAGAAGGGAGTATAGGGTCAAAGGAAGCATCTTAGTGATTTCTAATATTTCATGTTTCCATTATTCACCTAGCAGATTTATCAGTTCTTGGTATTATGTGTGCTTATGCAGTGATAAACTAGAATACTAGTTTATCACTAGAGTTGATTTTTTTTTGTCAACTCTGCCTTTGTCCACCCAGCCACTGTATCATCCTCAAATTTACTTGAGAATTTCAAAATTTAGCAATGATTACCAAAAAAGGTAAGTGGAAGCTAATAGGCTTGAAGTTCAGTTCATTCTTACTACATGTCACAATTTTAAAATCATGAAGATCTTTTTTCAAATAAATGCATTGTAATTACTTTCTCATATTATATAGGTTAAATTTTAGCTGCAAATATTGGAGATATTTGATTAGAGTTGCTTGGTCACAGCAAAGCAATGTGGAAAAATAGCATTTTAAAAACAGCTCTGATATCCTCAGAGCTTCTTTTAAAAATCCCACAAATCCTGGCATACCACAGTGAGCTGGGCCTGGTCTCCCAGAGGCAAGTGCCAGCTGCACTACTTAATGCTCAGCCTCCTTTAGTCACCCCACAGAGACTATTGGCAGCCACCTCAGAGGGGTAAAAATAAACTTGAAAGTATTTTTAAAATAACACAACAAGGCTCTGTAAAAGAAGAAGCCTGTGGGTTAAAACTAGCAGTATTTGTCCTTTACCTTCCTGTGAGTTCCATTCAAAAACACTTTTTCAATATGATCATAATAGGCATCACACCAGTATAATATGTTGGTGTGAAAGTCCAGAGTTAAACCGTTTGGCCACAGCATCTTTGAAGTCACAAAAATCTGCCGATTGAAGCCATCCATCCAGGCCTTCTCAATCCTTCCCACGCTGTCATCTATTTCATCTTCCTCCCAGTCTGTCCAGTACATCCAACTAAGATATTACAAACAAGAGCACAGACATGTTATTTCAACCAGCCACCTTACAGAGGGACACTTTCCTTGGATTTTGCACTTCCATAAAATCTAATTACATTCTTGTTTGTTCCCCTATCTGAATGATTATCTGCCAATGGGAAGGAGCAGCTGTGAAGTACTAAGGGAAATGAAGATGTATTCAATGAAGACCATTCATTTAGACACATTACAGAAAACCCACTACCAATAACAACACATTTATTGGCCTTATGCATTAATTGACCTGACAGTAAGTGCCAAACACATATTTATTTAGTGTTTATACCAAGTCTAGGAAACAATTTTTTCAGGCATTATTATTTTAAATGTTGTTCACTTCACAGAGCGTATCATCAATTACACAATTAAAAAGCAGACTGACTGACATGAGAACCCAGGGACAGTTAATGTTCTATTTCAGACTTTGTTTAATCTCAGATGAATTATTATTTTTTAAGACAGGCTATGGGTTCATTTGTTCTAAAGGGCACAGCCATACTGGGTTTCCTTGGCCAGGTCTAATTTGTCTTCCTGATGCAAATTATCTATGTTTTATTGCTGCTTATTATTACCTCCAAATCCACAGAAGATGATTTAGCTGCCCATAAGTTTAATAACAACAGGTTAACTGACCTTGAGATTTTGAGCTTTAATTTCTATCTCAAACAAAAGCATCTGCCTTGAAAATAAAATATGTTTTTAGTATGCTATAACAATGGGGACCTTGAGCTGATGTTCCAATTCCTTCATGAATAAGGTTAAATGCCTCCACATGTATTATTTGGGATTCATGGGAAAGTTCCTGAGTTATTAATTAAAGTGTAGGCTTTAATTCAGTCACCTCAAATACAACTTTATAAAGCCCCAAAGTTTTTTAAGATGCTGACCCTGGAAATACACATCAGATTCCTTACCCCCTGCACTTTGTGAACCCTAAAGAATTTCTGGGGAAATTAAGGAAAAATCTGTATTTATGACTAAAAACCCTACTGTGATCTAAACTGGCAGACTTGGGACAACTGAGGAAGTACTACAACATTTCTTATTTCATACCAATTAAGCTCTTAAAAGTTTACAATTATTTTGATCTGCATTTTTAGACCTGGGAAATATACTGAGACTCGTGAATTGTACTAACTCAAAATACAGTCTAAACCTAGCATGGCAAAATGACTATCTTGTTTCCTGCATTTCCTAATTTTAGGAAATTTGCTAATTTGCTCTAATTTTATACTAGTTTGGTATAATAATTTGACTTCAGGCATATAAATCAACTATGTGAAATGAAATATACAACTACTTTCATTAGTATCAATATTTTCCTGAAAATTTCTTGACTACAGTTAATCAATGCAGTTTTATTGTTATTGCTAATTTACAAGTTGTTAAAATTGCAATTATCTTTCCCTGCAGTTTTTCATTTTGTTCATGGTAACACTCTTTTAATCTGTGACACTTATCCCAACCCACACATAGATATGCTTGACACACACACACACACACACACACACGAGGGTAAAATCTAGATATTCTAAACATTTTTCATATGGTTTTGCTGTTTAAAGAAAGAATTATCTGTGATATGATCCATAACCTAAACTTATTCTTATTCAAGTGAAATATAAGAAAATATATTTTTTTCTAAATAAGAGGACAAAAATTAGATAGAGTCTGGATATGTGATCAGCATCTACTCATTTCATTATCTGTTTAGAAAGCATATTGTGTATGCCTTATAATAAGTACCAAATAATGATGATTCCTAAATACACAAAACAGAAAATAGAAACTAGAAAATAAGCAGGAATTAATATCTTTCTTTTCTAAGGTAGGACTCTGTGTATTCACACACCTACACACAAATTAGTTAAGGTGGCCTTCTGCTAATAACACAAGGAAAATTCTACCTCTACTTTCAAGGTCTGTTCAAGTATAACATTTCAGTGTAGTCTTTCCCCAGCCTTCCTGCCAAAATAAGCTCTTTCCTGTGTTTCTCATTGACACTTTTCAGGTCTCTTAAAGTATTCATAGCATATACCTTATATTATTGTTAATGCTTTTGGCATATCTGATGATATCAATTATAAACTAAAATAATTAAGGGGAGGGATTATTTCTTGTTCATATTTGCAACCTGGAATACCAAGCTAGGCTTTCTTGATAGCAATAGTATTCCTAAATTGAATTGCATTATCTGATGGTCAATTCTAGAAATATTCAATTTCTTAAAAGCTTCTCTGCTAAGGAAGTAAAATAAATTAGTCTTCCCATAGAAAAACAAAATTTAGTTGCTGACTTGAGATCTAAATGATAATTAGGAGGGTGTAGCACTTACATGAGACAAGGATATAGGAAGATCTGGTTTGGGGAACTATGTACTCAGCTTTGGACATATTTTCATACAGATGGATACTCTGAGAAGTCAGAAAAGGAGACATCAGTTTCTAAGTTATTGATATAAATTGTGAAATGGAAATTATAGGAAAGAAGTAGGTTTATTTCTAGTTATCAACCTGAAGAACAGTGTTATCACAATCTACTCCTCCTCCAGTTTTATCCCCATTTTGACAATTGATGAGCCTTGCCAATTCTATTTGCAAGTGCCTCTGGTCTCAATTCCCTCTTTTCTGTTTCTGTTATAACTACTACAGTTCTGGCTTTCATCTCTCTGCAAAGGAACTCCTAATGGGCATTCCTTCTTCAAATTTCTTGTGTTTCTCATAGAGTTGTCATACAGCCATCAATTATCTTCCTAAATTGTGAATTGAAAAATGTGACTTTTATCCTCAAAACCATCCAATCATTCCATTTTCAGCAAAGTGAATCCAAGCTTCTTATCACAACATTGAAAAAATTTATAGTTTAGACCCAACACATATTTCTGGTTTTATCTCCTCCTATGTTCCTTCACATGTCCTCTGTTCTAGCCATAATAAACTCATCACACCTCAAATCTGTCCCCTGAGAGTACAGTGACTAACCTTGTGAATGCCTGCTCTAAGCCACTGGGACAGACTGTATTCATTTGGAAATCCTATTCATCCTTTAAGACTTAATTCTTTCTCTTTGGGGTGATGGAAAAATTTTGGTAATGGATGGTGATGATGGTGGCATAACATCTGAATGTAATTATCATCATTGAGTTGTAGACTTGAGAGTGGTTAAAATGGGAAGTTTCATGTTGAATACATGTTACCACAATAAAAATTTTGAAAAGGATCCAATTCTGAATAAAAAATAAAGCTCAGTGTAGCTCTGAAGAGTATGCACTCTTCTGTTTTATTTTACAGTTAATTTTGCGTGTAATTGTGTTTTTGTATGTGTGTTCACACACACCAGATTACAAAATCCTCTACAAAAATTGTCTTACATATTTCTGTTGATCTGTATGATAGTTACTCAATAATTTATCTTAATAAATAAATAACCAAACATTTATTGATTCTGTAATTGTTTATGAAGCTTTTGACAATGTATTTCTATGAAATAAATAATCTTTGATAGTATTCTATAAAAGTATAGAAAATCTATGATTCCCTCCTGTGTCTAGCTGCAAATAGAGATATGATAAAAATGCAATTAAACCAGTTTTTTGCTTAAGGGTATATTATTACACTATTTTGAATGGAGTTTTCCAAACTAAAGTTTCTTTATTTCTTTGTTATTACATTAAGTTCAAACAATTATTTGAAAAATTTAATTCACATGGTTTCACTTCCACTTCTGCTGCCTTCCAATCCATTCTCCACAGAACAACAAAATTAATCTTTTCAAAATGTGAATCTAATCATGTCAGTTCTCTATTTTATCCTTGCACTGAAGCACAATGCAAAGCTCTTTTCATGGGCTGCAAGGCCCTGCTTTCCTTTCTGATCACATCTATAGCCTTGATGTCTACAAGCCGGTCCCACTGTCTTCCCTTCAGTTTGTCTGACATCCAAGCTTTTTCCCAACGTAAGATCTTCAGATGTACTATTTTTCATGATTCAAAATAATCACTGTCCCAGTCGCCATGGCTGGTTATTTCTCTACAATCAAGTCACAGCTTAAATGATGCCTTTTTAGGCAGGCCTTCTTAGTAAACTTATGTAAATAGGTTTCTTCCAGTTTGATGTTTTCCTCCATCACTTGGTCTGTTGCAAATATACATATGTTGCTCCATATGTATTGTTATACAGCCCCCTCCCCACCTTGCCTCTGAGAGCTGTAGGCATAGCATGTTGTTAGGGGGAACATGTATATATGTGTGTTCATGTTTGTGTATATGTATATATGTGTGTTTATACACACATGAAGATTTTTTCATGTTGATATGAGATTGCCATATTCTATTTGAAGATCTGTCTAGTAGAAGAGGTATAAGAACCATTCTTTGTAGCTCTAATGGCAAATATAGGTGCAGTTGGTGGATAGACTTTATAGACATGCAGATATTGGCTTCAAGAAAAGAAAAGGCTTCACATAAATAAAAATTGCCCGAAGGAGAATGAGCTATATAGATGATATAGGTTTCAAATAGAAATTGGATGCCTACCTATTAGGGAGGTATAGAAGGGGATTCCTGGATTTGATGAAAGAGATGGGGTTAATTGCTGCTAAGTTTCCTTCTAACTCCTATGATTCTATGACAGCCACTTCTCTGTCATCTTCCTGGGCTCCCCAAAGACAATTTGACTCTAAAAACACTTACGTCTAGCAGAATACTGAGAAGAAAGATGCTACTGTAGGACATATTTGAATATTCTTCCCTCAAGCAGATTTGGACTGTGTAGAATGAATATTTTTTCTTAAAACTAAGATTGCCTTGGTTTAAAGTTCAAATAGATAGCTTGGTTTAAAGGTTTAGGAGTAGAACAGATAATTATATAATCCACACATCAAATCATTGAAATTACTTTGTAATTATACCTTATGAAAACATACACAATGAGTTCACCCACTGCCTAGGAAGAAGCACTCTGTATTTGCAGCTACTCAACACAAACAATTCTAGGAACTGCAAGCCAGTGATGTCAGTTTATAAAGGAGTTAGTTGTTTCCTGTTCAACTAAACATTTTTGTATGAGTGTAGCAAGGTATAAAGACTATCCATTTTTTTATGCTATTTTGAAACGATGAAACATAAACCAAGGAGGAAAACACACACAAATACTACACAGTGCATGTAAAATCTGTAATTCATTCATTTAATTCTGAAATTATTAGGAATTTTCACATTTCTTTGATATTTATATATGCACAGCTTTTTTTTTCAGGTAACAGCATTGAAAAAAAAAATCAAAGGAAAATTTATTACCAAGAATTGCACAAATGATTCCATCCTAAAACATTTTATATAAGATTATGTCCCTATATGGAAAATATGATTCTAAATTTTAAATGAATGGTCTTCAGCAGATTAGTTACCAGTTTCTTTTAAAACAGAGAATCTATTAATTCAAAAGATTAATGTATTACAGAATAGGATCATAGTAACCGATTTAACAATAAGACCCACAATAAATGTACTTAAATTCAGCTGTTTTAATGCATTAAATTTGAAAAGCCTTTTAAAAAGTTAAATTGATTGATTCCCTGATTAAACTGATTATTTGTCTTGGTCCAACATGGAGAATTTAGGTGAATACCTGAATATATCAAGCAAATATATCTTTGTAGCAAAAATCTGTTTATTTCAGTTCAATGTATTTGGACATGTCTATTTATTACGTTCTGTAGAAGAGGATATGATTAACTGAGTAAATTTCCCCAACCAGACCATTCATATGAATTTAAATTAAAATGACTACTTCTAGATATATAAAAGTCATTTAAAAATACCATTTTCCTTATATAAAGCTGATGAAATATTCCGTACCCATTGACTGGATCCACCACAATTCCTCTGGGATGGGACATTTCTCCCTCTAAAAGTGTCTTTCGACTCTGAGAGGCTTTTTCCAGCCTGGCCACATTAATGGTTTTCCTATGTCCATCATTTGTCCAGTAAAGGTTATTTCCAATCCAGTCCACAGCAATGCCCTCTACATTATCCAGGTCTGTAAAAAGCAAAAGAAGAAAGAAAGAGATTTTAAAGTAGTGTCCATGACTTATGTTTTACTTAACAAAAACTTTAATTCAAAGAAGTATAAACTCAAATTCATGAATGCTTTATCAGTAACTTTTAAAACATCACTTTCCATAGGATACTTTTCAATTTTATTATGAAAGTCATTTTATGTGAATAGTAGCCCTCTTTCATCACGTGGATTTCCCCATTCTACACGTGTTGAACAATTAATCAGGATGTTTGGCTATTTTAATTGAGCCTTAATTCTTTTAATTAAGACAGTGATCTGCAGATAAACAAGAAAACAGTAAGAGGAAAAAGGGTTGAAAGATAAGTTCTCAGCACAAACACATAGTAAAATAGACTGTTCAGAAGAAAATATACAAGTGATATACAGCATGTTCAAACTTGTAATATGTCATCTGAATAATCAGAATTATATCAATGCCCTCTTGCTAGGAGATGTACAAGTCCAATAGAAGAACACATTTGAAATCCAGAGTTAATCCTCACATTTTGCCATTTTGTAAACCAACCTCCAAACTGCCCATAGGATGATAAAGATAGTTCCATTCTTCTATAGCATGAAAAATTACTATGAACACCTCTTCTTTCAAAACCAGGAAATCCTATGTCTTCCCTCCCCTCTCCCCAGTAGGAAGAGACCTGTAACTTACTGGACAAAGCAATAGTTAATACTATATTAGAGGTAGAGCTGCGTATTCACACACTACTGGGAAAACTATTTGCATTCCCTTACATGCAGACATAATAAATATTTTACTGTTACTATATTCTTTAATCAAGTCCCTCTGCCTATGGATTTTTTTTTTTTCCCTGCGTGACCCTTTCTGCTAATCTGTATGTGCCCTGACTCAGGAAGACTAATAAAAAATGTGATTTGATCTAACTGAAAATCCCATTATAGCGAGTCACAATGTTCTCAATTTCACTAAGCTATCTGCTTCATTACCTTCCAATATGAGTAATTTTCACAGGTTAATTGTGCCTATGCTTAGAAAAAACGTTTAATTTTGTATTTATTGACACTTAATTTTACTGAGCACTTTCCTGTTCTGGAATAATGGAAAGAAAGTAGCTGTTTATTCTTTTCTTTGCTATTTATCATGGTCTGTGGCTGCTTTTTATCTTGTTAGTTGGTTTTCAAAAAAATTTATTACATTTGAAATCTACTCCAGCATGAAAAGTCTTCCTTCTCCAATAAACCTGTTTTATTATTATTTTTTTTTAATTTTCCTTTTGATATCTGACTTGAGACGTTTAATTTTTTTCATATGAAGCTGTTGTAATACTGTCTGGGTTGAAAATCTGTCTCCAACACTTGGGTAAGCAACACAATCACTGTGCTCCATAATTTCTCCATCTGTAAAGATAATAATAGCACCTACCCCACAGGATGATGACATAGGCTAAATTAGCTACTGCATATAAAACACTTAGCATACTGCTTGTAATATAGTAAATTCTCAAAGCATGCTAGTTTTATTAATTTATCAGCATTTTACTTTGGCTCTTTTCCTTATGAGTACTACTTAATATGGATATGCAGGTTTGTTTTGTTTTTATTTGAAATGACCTGTGCTTCATAGCCAGTGGCAACTTTCAGGAAAAATAGTAGGTGCAGAGACAGTTATGAATTAATAGTAGGAGTGGAATGGAATTGAGTCCAGAGAAGAAAAACCTGGAAGTATCCAGTCACTAATTAGTTTGTTCATTTTGCCTGTGAAAAACGAAATGCTTGATCTGTATAACATAAAATAGAGGTTGGAAAAGTACAAGTTCTGGAACCAGACTCCCGAGGCACTACCACGTAATGTCTCTGTCTATTTAACTCTGAGGAAATCACTTAATCTTTCTATTCCTCAACTTCCTGATATTTGTTATGGGTGTAATGATAATTTGTATTTCATAGGATTATTCTGGGGATGAAATGGATTAATATATGTAAACTCCTTATAATATTTGGCACATAGCAAATGATATATAAATGTCATTTTATTATTATTGCAAATTTTATCATTATTATTATATTCTTTCCTTTAGCTACCTAACTATTCTATTAAGATTGTAATGGAACAATTAGCCTAGGGTGATTTTTTCTATTGTTTATTTGTTTGTTTTTCTCTTCTTAGGAGGATGAGGTTGAATACAAATGTTAAAATAAGGAAACTCATAAAAAGGTCTATGTGCAACTTGGGGATCTTTTTATACTATTTTTAACAAGTCAAGGAGGATTCTTATTCCGTGCACTTGAGGACAATGCCTGAAAAATCAATCTCTTTCTCAACAAATAAACACTAATAAGGGAAGAACTCCCAGGGGTAAAAATAAGTATATCATATGGTCTCTGCCTTCAATTAACTTGTGATTTAGATGAGAAGCTAAGACATATGGAGCAACAGTTTTATGTATATTTGATTTTTTATTCAAGGGGTTCTGGTTGGGACCTGATAAGACTGACTGTTAGGAAATCTATGACCATAATTCCTTCAACCAGGTGCTCAGAGCCATATAAATGTTTATGGCACTCAAATACCAAACAAACATAGGCAATTACAGAAGTACCCATTATTTTCTTGAGGAAATATGTGATTATGAAAATGAAGGGAAGTGTTTGATAAAGAAAAACTTGTTAGATTGCTTTGTATACCTTTGGGTGGAATTCAAGAAATCTACATTCTGGAAAATTCACTACCCTTAAATAATAATATTTTTTATTTTGTATAACTAATAACAGGGCATGCCTGTTTTTAAAAATCTCGTCAAAATCTTCCTTATGTTTCACAAAACACTTATTTTCATTTATTAATAGGCAAGAACTCTCAACATGGTTGTACTTCTTCGAAGAAAGAAAAATTCCAAGGGAATAATAGTTTCTTCTAAACATTTTTCTTAAAATTACGAGTATGTCTGTATTTTCCATGCTAAGTGAAGAAATGGTGGAATTTATCCATATACTTCAGATAAAAAGCACATTTTTCATAAACCCTTTGAATGAAATATTAAAAGATTATAAAGAATATAAAACATTAAAATATTTAATTATTAAAATTTACACATCAGTTTTCCTTTATAAACATTGTTCTAGTAATTTAAGAATGACTTTTATAAGTGGACATAATATATGAATATCACATGAAAAGAACAACAACAAAGAGAACCCACATCTCATCCAAAGTTAGATTTGATAATAAATTGCATGATTCACCTAACTGAAAAATTTCTCAAAGTAATAATGTGATTTCCTCTAAGTGATATCTATCATTATAAACAGGGATGGTTAATAGATAATAAAATTAATCTAAATAAAAACAGGATGATGTTGATTTAAAAGAAATAAAACAGAAACATTTTAAAATATATTTAATGTAAAAAATGTATTTCCAAAACTGAAACATCATTACAGGTCTGATTTTCAGATATGATGCATTATGGAATAGAAGAGGATTAAAGTCTTCATGTATTTTAAAATTAAATCCCTTACTTTAAATATGGGTTTAACTTTAAAATAGAAAAGAAAAGAAAGAAAAGAAAAGAAAAAGACTGAAAGCATGGGCACTGGCCTCAAGTATGGTTAAGATTCATAAATTAAAATTCTAAATAGTGATTTATAAGTTTTGGTATTTTACAACAGATTAACATAATAAGAATAAATTGGAAATCACATCCCACAATGGCCATTATAAAAACACACTGCCAAAAAAAAAATACCAACAAAAAACACCACCCAGAAAGCCCCCACTGTGCCTCCATGTTTCCAATTTATCCTTGTTTATCCTTATTTTTCTGAGTTGGAACGAAGTATCACAGAAGCTTGTGCCTGAGTAGAAAGTATGGTCACAAGCCTTAACTAACAGGATATGCAGCATGCATGCAGACATGCCTAAGGCCAGGGATGCCTCATCTCCTCTCAGAGACAGCCCTCAGACAACTCTCTTGCCGCATATTCTTCTGACTCAATTAATACAAACTTTATTTACACGTTTCAGTATGGCTGGAGGCATCACAGCTCATATATATCTGACATGAGTGAACAAAGTTGATTTAATTAACAGTGCAGCAGTAAAGTTTGCCTGATGAATTTTCTTCCTCATGGGTTTCAGGAGTCTTTGGTCACAGACCAGTTTTCTATTCCACCTACTTTCTCAGCTATTAGGTCAGATAGGGTGTGTACACAGTTACTCTCAATCAGAACAAAATATCTTAGTATTGTACTCAGAGAGGTATATAGAGTGCATATAAGGGTCTCATTTTCCAGATGTAGCAGAATATATTAAAACACAGTGGTTACCTACTAGTATCAAAAGCACATTGCCAGTTTCAATCTTGGGGGTTACAGATCATCTCTCTATGGCATTCGATATTTCATCTTTGATGCAGTGAAGAGCATAATCAGAGCACAGTCAGTTCCACAGAATGCATCACAGTTATCAGTAACCTAAAGCAATTATTAACATGAAAGCTGTCAAGAACTGTTAGGAACTGAGAGATTTTACCCTAATTTCAAGGTCACAAGTCAGCCTGTTACTGTTTCATGGATTCTGGTGGAAGACAAGATTCTGGGTGAAATATAAAGAACTTTATTACTCATGGTTCAACAAATAGTTTGAGCATCAATAGATTTGTGTCAGTTTCCTCCCTTTGCCGCAAAAACCCATGGGGATGGCCCAGATGGACCTGTATGGACACCTCTATCCACAGTGCGCAGTATTACAGGAGAAAAATTCTGATCTTAGGAAACCTAAATATTTTATAATGGGCAAGTAGATCTGTCCTTTGCCTTGGAGAGAGATAATATTTCTGTCTTTCAAGTCTATTTTCTATACAAATGCCCTTGTAAAAATATTTCAGAACGAAAGTCAGTAAGCACTTCACTTTAAGACATGCAGAAATGTGAGTTACCATAGAGAATTGTCTCCCAACAAAGGCTCTGAAATGACCTTATTTAGTAGCAACTAATAAATGCAGAAAAATACGGCAAACAAGTTGGTATGCTAATATGATCACAAATAATACACATTGCTGGATTCCAAACGATTATTCTTATGAGAATTCTCTATTGATTTATACCACAGAGTTCTACCATACCTTAAAGCACACTGTCTAGCTAGTTCTGCCTGTGATCTGGGAATGATTTTGTTGAATACCTCTGGGCAGGGGAAGGATATTCTTCAACTATATTCTTTTTAAATGAAACATTGAAAAGCATATACTATGGAGGGCAGAGTAGCTTCCATAGCTTTCAAGTAAAGAAAACCCCTACAGATATTCAATGAGTATATTGCTCATTTTACAGTATCCCACTAAAATTTTTCAGATAATAATAGAGTCCTCATTGTGAATAGGGAGGGAGGAAGTTGTTTCCATTGTAGTCCTTTTACAACCCAATTCAACCAACTTATCAAGACAGAAGAGAGCTAAAGTTGTTTCAACTTCCTGAAAGCAAAATATCAGTTATTCTTAGACATTCCTTTTAGTCCTATGAAGTAAGTTATAATTTATAAAAACAAAACAGTTAGGAACCTATAGAATTAATACTAAATTACTCAATCATATAAAATGGAAAAACAACACAATTTGTTGTCACTTGAGCAATTTAATTTCATAGAAAGTTATATTTTTTATTAGCTATGTTTTCTAATATGTTTCACGTTTTTGCACTTGGTCATAAATATTCAAACAGTCATGTCATTTCAACTGATGATTTTCACTGAACTAATGAAAGAAAACAAGATAGCACATACTTTCCTTAAGCATTATGTTTAGTGAAGGATTCTAAACATAAAATTCCAAGTAGAGTTTAAAAGTCAGAGGCTGTAAATCTTCATTCAATTTATATTTACTATGACAGAAAACAAATGTGTCATCTGAAGCGTCCTTTCTGGATTTTACTTGACCAACCTAAATTAACAGGAGCATATTATTTCAGATCCACAGAAATACCCAGAGAGCAAAAGGCTACAGAAAATACACATGTGGGTGACAACTAAATGTGGTAAAGGAGGTCAAGTCTTTAACAGAAATTTATCTCACAAAACCCTTTCATAAATGTGTAAAGACAACATGTGATAGTCTAATTCTCCTTGGTCCATAGATAGTGTTAAAAACTGAAGCAGTGAGTCAAGGGAAATGTCATAATAAAACCAGGCAGGAATCTACTTAAAATGTCAGTATTTTAGGGGTGAAAGGAGCCTAAGTAGCCATACAGTTCAAATTCTACATTCCACAAATTATCAAACAAAGCCCCACAAAAGTAAAGACACTTAAGGACCCACAACTAGTTAATAGACAATGCAATAAGTCTGGAAACTTGACACATGGTCCAAAGTAAGTACTCTATATTAATATGTATTCTCCAGAATTATAAAAGTAAAAATGATAAACAGGAACAGGAGTAAAAAAATATATATAATATAAACAATGTTTCATTGGAAGAAGGAAAAAGAAAATGGGAGAGTGGAAGGAAGTGAAGATAGAGTAAAATTACTGGATTGAAGGTTGCTTTTGGGTTCCAATTTTCCAATCAAATAGACCAGGGATGTTCAAGGTTTCCACAGGATTACCACATTCCTCTACTTTGGTAACCTTTGGTGAATTGCTTAATCTTGTGCAGCCTCAGTGTCATAAATTAAAATATAAATAATAATCTCCACATTAGAATTAAAGGAGATAATAAACTGATCATGCCTCACATATAATCAAATTCTCAATAATAGCTATTATTTTCTTAACAAAATATATTTGATGGTTGACAATATAGAGGTTCAACAATGTGTACATGAAGGTAAATAAAATATTAAAAATAAAAAGCAGGGAAAAACTGAGGAATTTTGCAGACTGCTTGTTCATTGTGGAAAAATTCCTGAAATTCTAATGTCTTCAGTTAAGAGAATTGTACTAGCATGAATTGTTGGGTTTTGATAATTATAGTATAGTTATGTAAGATGCTAACATAAAAGGAGAGAGATACAGAAATTGTACTATTTTCGTAACTTTTCTATAAATCTAAAATTAGTTCAAAATGATTTTGTAATGCAATAAAATAAATGAATAATGGTTTTGGAAATACTATATATATTTTTAATACATAGGAAAATCAAATACTAGATGTAGCATAACCTGTAAGAAAAACAGTAGACAGTCAAAATAATGAGATTAATGATGTATTTTGTAATGATTATGTACAGTAAGCAAGAAAAATGAATGCTTATAACTTCACAGCTAAACCATAAAGGAAATTAGTGCAGAATAATATATCTAAACAAGTATATAGCATGAAACCTTTCAAGGCAGATATGTACCTATGCAAGAAATAAATAATTTGAAGACATGTAAGCAAATAGAATGTTGATATAGAAAGAGATATTGGGAAAGTATGTGAAGACAGTGATGTATTGCAGATGTCTTATGTATATTTAGTAAAAATAATAATCTAAACATTTTTCATTAAAATCATATTACAGAAGTCAATTAAATCATGAGAAACATGTAAAATTGAACAGCATTTCTGAAAAGATATCAGAGAATTTCACTCTAAGTTCAAGTTCAGAGAGTACTAAAATCATTTTTCAGATAACAAGATAGTAATAATGTAAGTCGTATTGTTCCTTATTTTAGCACACCCACCAAAAAAATCATTTTTGTTATTCTTAGTTCTGTTTAATCTATTTAATTCTTATTTTAAAAGTAATGACAGTCAAATTAAAAGACTCACTCATTAACTCAAGGAACACTTGTACCGCTACTATTTACCAGACATCATTCCAGGTCCTGAGTATCTATCATTGAACAATACAAACAAAACCGCTGACCCCTCTAAGTGTACATTCTTGTAGCAGGACAAGTAAAATAACCCATGATAAGTACTAAAGAGTAACAGTAAACAGGGAAAAGGGATGAGCTGGGCCGGGCATTTGTGTGGGTGTGCAATTTTAGCCGGGGCAGCCAGGAACAATGAACTGAGGAGGTGGCACGTGAGGAGGTGAAGGCACGAGGCCCAGGGCCACACAGGGCAGGATCAGTCCAGGCACAAGGAACAGTCAGTGCAAACGCCCGGAAGTAGGACCACACCGGCTGTGTTCAGGGCATTACAGTGAATACTGGAGGTGAGTCGGAGAGGCATTATGGGATTTAGAGCAACCAAGTAACTTAAATAAAAACCGGTTTTCCCCCTGTCAACTTAAAAGTCATTATGTGAAACACTTTTGAGGTAATTACATGTGAAATCCTCATGAACAACAGAGATAAGTGTGTCCTTCTGTTGATTTGTGTTGATTTCCAGGGTCTTCTCTGTGAGTGTTTGAGGAGGCGATCCCCAAAGGGCCTTGAGTGGCTTTGCAGGTTCTTGCTGAGTGTGCCAAACTTCAAGTCTGGTTCTATAGCTAGTCAATAGGCAATTAAGTAGTTAAAGGGACCAGTGTGGTTACTCGCTCCATAGTGGAGGAAGACTGGAGGCTTGGCTGCTTGCTATAGTGTTGGTTACTTGCTCAAAAAGTGCTAATCCCTGAATTCCTCTTAGTGGCTCAACCTGCTGCCTGCTTAGCAAGCATCTGGGACACAGACAGAGGGGCTACGCTGTAGTTCATGCTCTTTGGTGTGCTGAGTAGTGAAGTCTCTTGCTCTGATCCAGTAAGCCTCATAATAGTCTCATTTTCTACTTTTGTCACCTACGCAGTGGTGGCAGGTCCACTCCCTGCTATTCTGTATGACAGGTTCCTCAACCTCGGCACTACTGACATTTTGGAACTGATAATTCTTTGCCATGGAGGACTGTTCCGTGCATTGTGCAATGTTTAGCAGCATCCCTGGCTTCTATTTTCTAGATGTCAGTAGCACCTTCCTCCCCAGTAGTCACAACCAAAAATGTTTCCAGATATTACCAAATGTTCCATAATGGTGAAAATTACCCCTGCTCTATGAGATTGAGGTTCTACTTTGTAAGTGAATGCTATTTCTCAGATTTTTTTTTCTTTAAGCAAATCAATTTTATTGATACATATTAATAAAGCTTACAAATTACCCAAAGTGTACAATCAATGGTATTTGCTACAATCACATAGTTGTGCGTCCGTCACTTCAAGCATTATTAAGACATTTTCATTATTTCAGTAATAATAATAATAAACAAAAAACAAACAAGCAAGAAAACTCCTTATCTCTCAATCTCTCTGTTTCCCTTGCTGTACATAGCTGCTATTTCTGGCTACTCTTGCACAATTATTTATTTGTTTATTAAGTAGTTTTATTGAGATATATTCACATACCACATGATCTATCCAAAGCATATAATCAATGGCTTTTTCCTTAGCTGTTGACCCCACAGAAATAAAAAGAATCATAAGAGGATATTATGAGAAACTATATGCTAACCAACTAGACAACCTAGATGAAATGGACAAATTTCTATAAACGCACAACCAACCAACACTGACGCTACCAAAAATACAAGAACTTAACAAATCAATCCCATTTAAGGAGATTGAATCTGTCATCAAAAATCTCCCAGCAAAGAAAAGTCCAGGACCAGATGGCTTCAAAGGTGAATTCTACCAAGCATTTCAAAAAAAATTAACACCAATCCTGTTTAAACTCTTCCAAAAAATTGAAGAGGAGGGAAAATTACCCAACACATTTTATGAAGCCAACATCACCCTATTACCAAAGCCAGATAAAGATTCTACAAGAAAAGAAAATTACAGAACAGTCTCTCTAATGAACATAGGTGCAAAAATTCTCAACAAAATACTTGCAAATTGAATCCAACAGCATATCAAAAGACTTATACATCATGAACAAGTGGGATTTATTCCTGGTATGCAAGGCTGGTTCAACATAAGAAAATCAATATAATACACCACATTAACAAATTAAAGGAAAAAAAAAAACACATGATCATCTCAACAGATGCAGAAAAGGCATTTGACAAAATCCAGCATCCTTTTTTGATAAAAACACTTCAAAAGATAGGAATAAAAGGAAAATTCCTCAATATGATAAAAGGC